>KN886941.1:16204-31201 GCA_000934455.1 Apostichopus parvimensis
GTCACATGCAAGCAACAGAAAGTTAACTTTTTCAGATGGCCGCACGTAGTTTGGGGCGAGTCTTCAATGCCTTTAACCACAATTATATCCTGTAAACATTTTCGTAAGGCTGGCAGAGAGAGACAGACCATCCATTATTGTTGCTTCAGTCTTCTTCTCACAGAATTACTAGACTCGTGTTTGTACAGAAATTTTCCTTAAAGTCCAACAGTTGTTGAGAGGTTTAGGGATCTCAATGCAGGAAATAATACTTTTATAGCATATTTAGCAACTTACAGTAAGAATTATATTTTAAAGTCAATTACAGATGACAGGTTTAAAAAGAACCCTTTCTCAAATAATCTGAAATTTTCACATTCACTTTACCAAGATTCTGTGAAAAACAGGTTGTTTTGCAGTTTTGAACATTAATTACCATTGCTAATTTAATTAGTCTCAACTGCATGAGCCGGGTGCAAAGCATGGTGTATACATTATACCTTAAATATTTTACTAGGAAGTTTAATTTCAAATCTGTAAAATTGTTAACACATTGCTCGTATGGGAGAACCTGTAGTATCCATTGTAACATCTATGCAGCATCTATGCACTATTAAATATCTTTGATAATTAAATTAAAAATTTAATTTTGCTTGTTTTAACTTGCAATAGGACCTGAATGAGAACAAATCATTATCTTCCGTCTACTGTTGTTGTTGTTTGTTTCTTTGTTCACTTTTGTTTTCCAAGATCAACATTCACTTAAAATCCAAAAAGTATGACAGATGAAATGTGATGCAGCTTTATGGAGAATCGAATCAGTCTCATAAGCGGTATGTAGTACCCGAACGCAACACCATAAAACTTATCTGACAACAGCCATGCCGAGTGAGCGAAGCGTACGGGGGAGAAAATTGAAATTAAGATGAGAACTATGCAATTATTCAACAAAATTGAATATCACCCAAGGACCTGTAATATGAGATATGGCGTTTATGACAGATCCTCTTAGCCGATTTGAACTCAACATCTTCTCGACCATGATGGAGAAAGGAAGTTAAGATAGGTAGTCAGTATACTCAAGTAGTTTAATACATGTAATACACATACTTGAATATAATATTATACGTAGAGATGTAGAGCGCCTTGTGAAAGTTCAAGCCAGACTTGTTGTGTGTCCTGCTCGTATTTTGTTAATATTTTCACATAGCTAAGTGTACTTACCTACGGGTACTTAATTGTACTCAACCTCACGAATTAGTACTCGTACAAGTATAAATCTGGTATTTTGGAAATCTAATGTAGCTACTAAAGCTGTGCAAGAATCCACTTACGATAAATACCGACAGGGTCGATACAAGTTATTCATCTCCTAATGTAATTTAATATAATTTATTTAAAATTATTTAAAAAAAGAGGAAACTAGACATGTAAAGCTGTGTTGATTTGACTTAATTCTTACCAACTTGGCAAAAACCTGTTATGTACATTAAGTGTCTTTCAACCTACCTACAGTAGTATCTTCAATACATTTTGTTGACAAATGACAGGGTAGAATTTTGGACCTCTATGACTTCTTTTCCTGACATGAAATATTGGGCAGGATGAGTGAGGTATGTGTGTGTGTTGGTGGGGGGGGGGGGGGGGGGTTGGGGGGGTGGGAGGACGATATGTAACAAAGATTATCATATATTTGCTTACAATTTAAGCAATCACAGCTGCACGCATGAAGGATCAAGTAAGCAGAACATGTTGCCAATTTAGCTTTAGATTTGCAAACATGTAACAAACTGATGATGTTTTTTGTAAGCTTGGGCTGGCTCCAAGTTTTACAAACCCGTACTTCATCTTCATCAGCAATCAATTAACCCCATAATTTCATTCCATCGTAATATTTCAGCTCGGCTGTTTTTTTTTCTTTTACCAAATGTAAACTTTGACTAGATTCAGTACAAGCCCTGTATTCACACCGTCTATATTTAGTGCAGCGAGATCGCGGAAACATTCTGTCCCCTCAAGAGACACTAAAACTCCAATAACAGATCGATTGATATTCAATGTTGTTTCCTTGAGCAGTGCTACGACTCCATCAGTTATAAGAAAACAAAATATTTAAGATCCTCAAGCAGATCTACTGAGCAATAATTATTGTCATTCCGGCCAACAATAAAGATAAAAAAATATATCTGTATAAATGAAAAAGAAGAGGAGAAAAACTTTGAAGTGCCATCTTGGAGAAAACCCAAGTCTTTAGGTGGTGTAACTAAAGTACTTTGATTTAATATCACTCATAGAATTTCTTTTCCCCTTAAAACTCCAAAACTTTCAACCTCTGTGACAATTGTTTGACAATCTCAATCCATCTAAGTTATATGTTGGAAGAGGAAAATCAGTGCCTTTAGCTAAAACATATCTCTTGAAGAAAACAAAGGAGAGAAGAATTGAACAGTATGTGTCCCTCTCGGCAGGTTGAAGCGTTAACCTTCATGCACAGATGCAGCTCAGTTTTAACTTCATATAGACCCTGACCATACTACAATAAAACTTATTTGCTCAGAGTCTGCTCCCCCAGGGATGAGAAAAAAAAAAGAAAGAAGAAAAAAAGAAAGAAAGAAGAAGAAAAAAAGAAAAGATCTTTAGAATCACTCAAATTTGAACCTTTGTTAGATGCAAATTTTCACCTTTTCAAAATTACGAATATCGTCAGCCATGAATGAATTGGCTTGGGGAAAAGTTTTCTTTGTCTCCTTACCATTTGCGTTTCTTTAAAGGAATGTAGTCAAGTTTCATCAAGGACCCAATTAAAAGTGATGTCTGATTTTGATAATGATTTTTATTTTTAGTTAAGGATGGCATGGATTTGGACAATTAATATGACCAGACAATCAAACCTTTGAGCACATTTTCCTTTTTGGATTTCATGGCCATAAGGTCAAATAGCGATCATGATTAAAATTTCCAGATTTAACCATGCAGAACCTTCAGAACCAGAGTTTGTCTGGACTTTAATAAAATACCTGGATAACTGAGTTTTCTAACCAATGTAATGGAATTAATGTAATGAATGGACTATACAACGTATTTTAGTGATTGGGCATTTAATATCTGTGTTTGTCTTGCTGTAAACATATACACACAGCTTTTTCCTTGCCACGTGAATCATCTTTTATAATCATGAATCGTTGGAAATCCAGGATTAGATATGACTGGTGTGTTTATTCAATTTTAGATACAACAAGAAAACAATAAGCACAACAAATAAAGTTACAAAAAAGTTAACTAATAATTAAGTGAAATCAAATTGTAAAATGAAGAAAAGAGTAAAAACTTTGCCTTGTTTCAATGGAGGCTGGCTGTCCATACTATTTAGGTGAAAGAGAAATTTATCTCACATTTAGTTCTAGCTACTATAGCATGTCCTCTACAGTAAGTGTATTTGCATTTGTATAAGCATGGAGGTAAACCTCCATGGTATAAGGTACCATGTCAAATGTAGCATGCTGAGGGGGCTGCAGCTTTTAGCAGCCAGGCTGCATAGGACATAACCTATTGTGTTCCAAACTTTCACATAATAGACACTGCAAGTTGGCAACGATAGTCATCATTGTTTGATCCTAGCTGAGTAGGGTTTTGTAGATTTTGTAGCAGTACAGTTCTCCTTTTTGCATGGTGACTATTAGTAACACTAACATTGAAGGTTACCAGCTTGTATGCATTGTATACCTTATATGATAAATTAAAAGACATTACTATTAACAGAAGAGATTTTAAATGCAAAAGCAAGATAATAAGGGTTGGATACAAAAGCACATATTTATATTTAATAAGTTATGGCGTAGTGGAAATGGTCCAGACTGACACAGCAGAGAGAACACTCAAGTATAAAACAAAGCTTGATAGTTTATTCCATGTTTGGTAATTAATTATGCAAAATTAGAGAGTACATCAGTTGTGTGGAGGTAGGTCAGTCCTATATATGCTGTAAATTGCAATATTCTTCATAATGAATTCATTTTTTTCTTATTTTCATATTTGTATTATCAAAATGTTTCACAAGGGATCAGGTATGCTGCTTTAAGGCAATATTGGAGAGACCAATATCATTAGTTGAGTAGTCTGTGAGTGAACTATAATCTTTCTAATATGTGACAACCTAATGTTTAAATTCATTGACTATAAACCCTTTAGCCTTCCTTTTGAAACACTGCTCAATGAATTCATTGACTGAAAATTATCATATTACAAAATCATATAAAAATAGTATAAATATAGTAACAGAAAACCTGCAATATATTAAACAAACACAAAATATTGATCACAAATACAATAATTTGTTCTAGAGAAGCTCAGTGGTTTGTAGAACCTTCATTGGCGTCAAGGTCTTGCTAGGTGTCACACAAAACCCTGCATTTTCTGTGGTTTTCGACACACTTTAATAGTTGGATTTCCTGCCACAGGTTGCTATGTGCAGATTCTTGTGTGCCAACCTGTGTTCTGTGTTGTCCACACATTTTCCTCTGGTAATGTCTATCAAAGGTTGTAAACTGGCAAACAGAGTGTCCTTTAACACCAACAACAGGCACATTTTTATTCACAGACCATGGGATAATTCCACTTGAGAATTTGGAGCAGGGGGGTGGGGTGGGGGAGGGACGGTTACACCATTTGGCCCAAGGCCAGGGGTGTATGATAATAGTGTGCTTTTTAAGGTTTACAAATTAATTTACTTTTTAGACACATTTTGCCTCAGCGGTTGCAATACAAATCTTACAAATAAATGTTTTTGCCCTTATTAGACAAAGGTGGGGGGGGGGGGGGATTACTGTATTAATTTATGTTAAGAATTAAAGATACATGTACAGTGAAGCATATCTTAACCGTACTCACTCAATAATGTTCAAAATATTGAATAAATTAAATAAGACCTTTCAGGCAATTTACCATGGAAACACCACTTGTGGTACCAAACGGTCAACTTCTTTCAAATTTTACATGCCTAATGGGGAAAGTCCCCACTCTCTTCTTATTTTGATTTGAACATCATGATAACAAAACTTAATATAGATAAATAATCCAAAATTTCACTGCCTACTTTTACAACGTAACTTATTGAAGTACTTTTTTTACCACATATTCAGGAGGGCAATGATTCACGATTGTTTTTTGTTTTTATAGTTTTGACAAACTTTTGAATCATTTTCCAAAATGAAACTGTTTCTAAACTCAGTGAGATACTTGACAAAGAGCACTTAAACATTTTCCACCATTTTCCTTCAGGATCCTAAAAGAAGAGTTTCCTTTATATAACGTACAATGACTACATCAGGAGTGTCGGGTGATGTTGTAATAATAATTGCTTAAAAAAATTCCTGACATATCTGCATCTATTCAACAAATCATGAATTAATTACTCGTGGATATTCTGATTTAACAGGATGTATTTTACATTCATGTTTTCTCAAGTTCTGCCTTCCGGGGTTCTTCCTCGGGAAGTTGTGGAAAAATTATTCATGCAGTTGAGAATGAGTGTGTTGAAGAAGGTTAATTTGCATCTCCACAATGAAGAATTTGATATGTTTGAGGTCCCCAACATTAATTCTTATAGTCTCGTCTGAACGAAGTCTGTGTAAATTCGCAGGAAATGATGTAGACAAGTAAATATTACCAAACTGAATCAATCGCAATTATAGAAAGTTGTTACCTTGAACATTAGTTGCAACTTTTCAAAACATCATGCCTTTTATCCTATGTCCCTTATATTTCTTACAGAATTGAAAGTATTACAATACTGCAAATATATATGAAAATTTCAATCATCATTGGATTAATAATTTCTGCACATAATATCAATATAATAATATATCAATATCAATCGAATTATACACTTATACAGCAGTTCATTTTGAATGCAAGCTCTGAGAAATGAACGAGGCACATATCCTTTTCCAAATGTAAGTGTGTTCATTCAAATACTTCAAAACATATATCCATATGGACTGTTTAATACAGATATCAAACATGTAATTAAAGGTTCATATTTGAGAAAAGTTGTGAGAATAGAAGAAAACAAAAACATGCAATCTACTCTGTTCTATGAAAGCTTTTACAGCATTCTTCATTTGTAGAGTATCAAGCTTTGAAGAACTTTCCACCCCTTTCCTCCCCCCCAAAATAAAGCTGTTTGAAGTTAACAGTTCAGAGTGAGATTAGCTGTCACTACCTCTCGTTTGTTCTAGGCTGATATACACAACTCAAGTGACATTACGTGAGAATGTATTTTTAGAATCAAGAGAAAGAATCAGTCTCTATGTAAACATCTAAGACACTCACTTATATGAAATAATTCTGGAGCCATTCTCAAGGGTTGGTAGCTTGATATGAATTTTCAATAATGATGATTGCTTTATGGTAGGAATAACTATACCCATGATACAAAACTTGTCATAATTATTTTATGGTATATCTTTGTCTTGTTTAAAGGATAAAAAGTTTTATTTTATATATATTTTTTATCACAAACATGATTATAAATCTTGTTTAGTTGTTAATATTAAAACAATTAAGTATACAATAACAGAAGACATTAAAGGCTGTTTATCTGCGATACTATATCCACAGGATCTAAAATTGTGATAATTTACAAGCTGGAATTCCAAGAGGGCCATAGAGGGCACACAATTTTAAAAGGTTACCAGTTCACTCTAGACACAGCAGAGCAAGAGTGCTGAGCTTGTGAGGAGATAAAGTAGGTAAGCAAGGAGCGAAGTAAATATGGAGGATCAAATATCAAATAATTGATAATTGATGGAAGGCACTGCCTTGTGCTAATAAAATTACTACATTAATTGGGTAGTTTATCAACACATTCTGCTCTCCTTTGTTATGTCTCAAAATTAAGTCACAAAGCTAGGTTTAATTTTTGAATACATACAACATGATAGGCTACTGTGTAATCTACAGTGGTAAGCATTAGGGCTAGGAAGAACTTTAAGACTACAGATAGCACACTATTATCTATATTCAGGCTTAATGACCAATGGGTCTAACTGCAGGGAAGATAAAGCAGAGGAAACTTCATTTTAATGTAACAGTCTTCCCCCAGCAGTCTAGTTTACTCTTTTAAAATCCTGATTGTGATATCACTTCAGATAAGGATAATAAATGAACAATTGTCTTATCTATAGCACTCCTATGAACACATTGTTGACATTACTGTGACATATCTGAAGACCCAATAATCTTTTAAAATGTTCTTCTGACAATTGGCAGTATAAATTAAATCATATCTTAATTATATTCCTTTTAAAGTATGATCAATCACTCTTAGCTAGCTCATATCAGGAAGACCTTGACTCATAGGAACATAAACAAATGCAATATACCACTACATCAAGGCAAATGACTTCAATTTCATGTAGATAATATGGCCAACAACACTACTACCAATGTGATTGCATATTGTACTAAGTTTATCTTTCATTTTAAGATTAAAAGGATTTCCAAATACCCAGGAGGATTAAGTCTTCTTCCTGTTGCAAAAGATGTCCAGCTTAGATTAAAACATTTATAATAAGGATCCACAGGTTCATGACCATGCCCTACATTCTAAAATGGAAGGTATAGATATTCTGGCAATAATTACTGGATTTTACCTGGTTACTGTGAAAACAGGTAGCTGGGGTGAACATTCTAGTACCTTATATCTAATCATTAGTTGGGTATCCACATTCTATTTAAAAAAAAGAAGACATCTTCTTGCACTTTTTGGCCAGTAAATTAATCACTCAAGACAGACACAAACTTCATAAACAAAGGAATCTGTTTCTCTTCATCACTATGCTGATGTTTGATTTTTAAATGCATCATTAAGTGAATGACATAATGATCTTTTGGGGCTAACAATTATGGAACGAAACTGTTAACAGCTGGAAGGGGAAATAAAAATACTAGCGCCATCCATTGTTCACCTTCATGTTAACACAATTGTCTATCATGTGACCCTGACATGCTGCTTTCTATCTTTCTTGCTTGTAATTTGAATTGGCAAATATTTTGTAAAATGGTAAAAATAAATTTAGACAAAAACAATATCAGCTGATGAATATTTCAAAGTTTATATTAGCTGGTTCATTTGCAGTTTAGTGAGCAACCATCATCCAAATCTTAGAAATGATATAAGAGCTGCAGGGCATAGAACAATCACCGTCAAATCTTAGAGTTTGTGCTTCAAAACCAGCGGCTTGTGTTTTTGTAAAAGTAATTTTGGCTGTAAATGGTTCTTGTCATTTTACCAAACACTTGAATCCCAGGGTCAAGTGTATATTGCTTGAATAACGTTACGTAAAAAATAATAATAATAATTTTTTTTTTTTAAAGTGAAGGATATTTTACATCACCTCCAACAACCTTAAATATTTCGGTCTGTAATTCTGATTTCTTTAATTCTGATTCAAATATAACCTTGACATTTTTTGGACATATAAATCATCAGATTTTGAAAATTGCATCTTCTGATATTTCAAAATATCAAGTAAATGTGTTCAATGATATTTTGAGACATGTAAATATTACTTTTTAAACAAATTCTAGTGCTTTCATAGCATCTGTATATAAATTGCAGTAACACACATTGAGATTCATTTAATATATACTCAATATCCATTACTGCAAGATCTGTGGCGATTGTTATTTGGCTTTGAGAGGGGAGTACATAGGGAGTGGGGGTGGGAATGGGGTGGGGGGAGGAGGTGGAAGCAGGAATCTATTACACAGCTATTTCTTTGTTTGTCTTTCTTTAGAGGCTCATCAGCTTTGGTGAAAATTATTCTTGCATCACTGCAAATAAAGCAGCTACTAACCACAGCCTATCAATTATGACGAACTTTTGATACAAATTGATCCCATCTGTATTAAAATCTATTAAGGAAACTTAAAAATTTGCAGTTACACCAGAGAAGCATCATAGAAGAATGAAACTTTGGTTAATGGTCGTAAAAAAAAAACTCGAAATGAAAGATGATCCTTTTCAGTCTTCGCAGCAGAAAAAAAACGAAAGAGAAGAGAAAATTTGACTGTTTATTAGTGACGCTATGACAGCCTAACGATAATTTATTTCAAGCAAATTATCCCGGCTTTGGAATGCTTCACTTTTATATCTCCTCCCTGAACTGTCAGAAAGAAACCATGATGTAGCAGGCACACGTCTAAAATGTAATTTGTGGTTGGATTAACCGATGGGAAATGGATGTCGGATGATTGCTAACCATTAATATCATACACTGACTGGAAGTTTGAAAAAAATTTGCAGGCCAAAGTGAATATCTGTTGAAAGTGCACATAGAAATGTCTCTGGAAGTGTGGGCAAAACATTCATACAGATAACTGTCTTCATGTTGTTAATGTTCAAAGGATGTTACTATAGAAACACTGGTCACCACTTTCCTTTACCATCTCAGAATTTAATAGCATTTTTAAAAGAACATTCTACAATATAGCAGATGTAAACTGCAAAAACATTTTGATAGTTTTCTAACACTTTCAGAGATACGACAGTAAATGATATATCAATGTGTTCTAATCATATTGTATGATTTTTTTTTTAAGCACATTTCATTGACCTGTTCAGTTGTCTCAACAGCTGTGTGCGCACGTGTCAGTGTAAATTTGGTGGCATTTAAATGAATTTAATTTCATACCTGCTGCTGATTTTCCCTTTGAGTCACAAGTCTTGCTTCTATACACCTTCTCGTCTCCAGGAATGCTTGGCGTTGCGCTACCTCCGTAGGATAATGGGTGAATATGCCGGCTACGTTGGCCGTGAAAAATATAAAAAAGTTGGCAAGAATCTGTGGAAGCAATAGAAAGATAATAAATATCAAAATTAGTACCAAAAGTTATGATAATTCATCCAGATTTTTCTTACATAAATGTACAAAATTGTACTTATGTTTATCTTTGCATCCATTTTTGATGCTGGTTACCGTAGAAACCATGCCAATGTTATGATAAAGTGTAGCAGATCTATTAAACAAACAGTGGTTGTAAAACAGTTTAGTACTTTTACTAGGTACATTAATTTAGTATTGTAACTATGGTAACATCTGCTCAACACTTCCCGGGAAATAAACTCTCTCATGAAAAGTGACCTAATGTATCAACTCATAACAATTAACAACTAATAAGTTAATAATTAAGATATTCACCAAATTTACCACAATCATTTCTGTCATATGTATGGCAGTCACTTAAAGTTATTACAGAGGATAAATATCATCTTCCCACAATTTATCATGAATGCTCAATTAACTTCACTATCAACCAATATGAATAACATTTTAAGAACAAACAAACAAACACACACATACATACACACACAAACATGCACACACAAAATAACATCTGAAGGTCATCTAGTTCTCACTTATGTTTATTTTTTTGGCAAACTAACCTCTGACCTATTGTCAAACTTTCCTCATTTGGAATAACATCATCTACCTCAACAGAAAAATATTATGTCTTAAACTTTGAATTCTTTATATCGTTGGTGTTATTTCCCGAATGAAAGCCTTGATTTTTAAGAGACAGTAGTAAATATAAGTAAATGTATTCCAGTTTTAAAATTCATTTTCTGCTTCGCCTTTTCTTTATTTCCTGTTTGGTTTCTTATTTTCAGAAATTATCACAAAATTTCCCTGAGAGAAGAGAAAATTGACTAATCAAGTCCTGGCTGAGTTTGGCCATTATCTCCGTGGGAGTTTGTCGTGCACTTTCGCTATAAAATTAGTACCAAATTGGTCTCAACGGTTAAGACGAACCCACCGGTGATAACCGACTAAGGTAGTATATATCCCTTCTGGAAATAAGTGGCAGGGATCAATATATTGTGCAGACCATCAAAATGAATTAAAAACCGGTCGTAGGTCTAACAACCATCTTCACTAGATGACTATGAATTCGTTTGATAACAAATAAATGCATTTGCTAGATACCGGGCGATAACTAAACTCGATTGTAAAATATATAACTTAAAGTTTGGGGGAAGAAGAAAAACTCAAGTTATGGCGCACTCCTATAATTATTCCAACAGGTATATAGTATGTGGAAACTGTAGTTCATAGACATGCATGTGCATGGTAGTAGTCTAGTAGATTTATTCAATACATTATATGTCTGATGAACTGCGATGACTTTGCCACTGTTAATATCACTCTATTGCACCTTTCTTTGGGGGTCATTGAGGGGACAGGGGATAAGAGGGGGATGAGTAGGGAGGGAACTGGCATAGCTGTGTACCTTAAATCAATTATTGCTCTTTGGGGGTCGTGGGGGGAGGGGACAGGGGTAGGAGGGGTATGAGTAGGGAGGGAACTGGCATAGCTGTGTATCTTAAATCAATTATTGCTCTGGATGATGCAGTATTTCTCAATAAAACATCATTAATCTTATATGGGAGTATACAACAGCACAATCATGATGCAATGTAGAAATACCATCTTAAGTCAATGTCTGGGTAGTTTTATATAATTAACTGTTTCTTAATTGGTTTCGGAATTTGAGAAGAATGACACCTACATGTCTCCGCACAACAAAAGTACTTTCTCATCTACCTTGTTCAACAAGTTTGGTATTTGTGGTATTACCTTTAGCACTGCACCTTTGATCTATATGTACCCTAAAACTGGGTCATCATCTCACTTCCTCTCACCCCCCCCTCCACCCCCACCTCTTCCTTTCCTCCAGGTATGAGAAAAAACTGAACTCATTACCACTATAGACTACCGTCCCTTAATCAAAGCATCGATCTGTTCCCGTTCATACTACAGTATTACTCTCCCACACTATAATCTTTTATCAGTCTACTGTGATCAATCACTGTGGCAAAATCAGGTATATAGATAGAAGCCTAGTTTCCAAGTAACTGGTGCCTCCAGTTCTTGATTCCCTAACTAAGTATTTAAAGAATAAACTTACCTTCCTGCCACTCCACTGTCCTCATATTGACTCACAAGGACTGCAGGCTAGTAACAACACTATGTTTTACCCATTAACGTATTGAATGTACATAGAACTCTGGTAAGCAGACTAATCGGAACATATTCTAGAACATTAAGAACATTGATTAAACTTTGGTAGAACGAGTGTGCTAAGGTTGTGGGGAGACAGGTAAGTGAGGAGCGAATTAAATGTAATGACATCGTCATTTACCTTCCATGCCTACAGCTTTATTGTAACAAACTAATCTCACAATATCAGGGACAAAAAACTTTACTCAAAATTACTGTCTTTGATTTACATTCATCTTTTTGAAATATGATACCAAATTTAAAAAACTTTTCAAATATAGAAATATTCATTATTATCGCTTTTAAACATATGTTTTTATATTCTCCTTAAGAATTATACAAACAAAACAAAGCATTTTGTTATATTTCATTTACTAATTTTTAATTTTCAATAACATATATACAGTTCAACCTGTCATGTTTCTTTTCATGTCATAACACTGCGTCATTGATACTCTATAAAAGGGATATATTCCAGTGGCTGGCTGAAGTTGATTGCTTCACAAAAGTGCTGGAAAATATTCTGCATCTTATAGTAGTGTCTTCCTTGAATAACATCTGTGTTTATTTTCCCAATCAATGTAAGAAACCCCAAAACACAAAACAAACTTAAACACTAAATGAGAATTCTAAGGCCTGATATACCAACCATTTAAGAAAGAAAAAAAAAATGAGAAAAAAAAAAGTCTGACAATAAAAGGAGATAGGTGTTTGAAAAGAGACTCAATAAGACCAGTCAAAATGAACAAAAGCTATTGTTCAGACCCGTGCTTACTTAGAGCTATCATGCCACTTGATAGTCACCAAGATTGATTTTGTACAGCATGAGGTACCGTCAATATGATTTTAGTGCTTGGTATCCATAAGAAACAAATAGTACCTAGCTAGCATGATAACAAACTCCATGTATCTATTAGATTCAGAGTAATGCATTGATACATAGAGGTATATAATCCATTCCACCAAATTCTATATTAATAGTATGTCCTGAAACTTCCATAGAGCAGAAGCAAGGCCCAAGTTTGACTCTCTGTGAAGGCTTGAAATTTTATCTGCATCTTTTTAACAGATGACTTGAGGTAGAATCTTATAGTCTTGCATAAATCCAAGAAAAAGGAACATTTGAGATTTGAGTGCAAGCAATGTTTCTCTAGCTATTCTGGTTTTCAAGTTATTCACATTTAAAATATGCTGTAAATATGTGGAGTGCTTCTTTATGCTAAAATGTTGAGGTCGGTTCCTCAGGGAAGGTCTTTATGTTAATCTATTATTTTAATGAATTCTAATAACTCAACTAAAACATGTTCCTTTTAAGAACATATAAACAACTAAGCACTCTTAGATGATATTCAACGTCATAATCTCCTTGACAAAATTTGTAACACATTATAAACACGTCATCATTTGCAGCCATGAAAATGCTCTCCTGGTGAATTTTATATTGCCTCTGAGGAACAGAACTAATTACATGTGTTAGACTACATAGTCCAGTCACTTTAACTGATGTACCTCACCTACTAAAAGGGTCATTTTTCAAAAGTTAAAAGTGTTATTGTGTAGAAATACAACCTGGACTGATAGAAGTGGATTTTCACTGGTCAGACTACAACATATTAAATACTCATTTCATTTCTAAAGTGATCCTGTAAATGTCTTTGTGTTTTTGATTTTTGTTTTTTTCTTGCCTGTGCTTGTTGGAACGACCTGTTCAGAAGCTCTGCGAAGAGTAACAAGGCCGAGGAGTATTTCATTCCCGCACGGGAGGCCCTATCTACGTCAAACAGGGAGGATTCCAAGGTTCGCGCATCCTTCCCCCTGAATTTACCTTTCCCGTCCAAGGCCCCCGCCGATCGAAGTCTCTCTTTCACTTGGGGCGGGATGTGGGGCGGAGCGAACAGACTCTCCCTCCTTCTACCGCGACTACGGCTTTTGGTACGGCTTCACTACACTAAGGTGCGGGCCTAGCCACGCTCCGTGAACAACGTTCACGAGGCAACCAACAAAAAACGTTCGAAAAACACTAAAGAAGGAACGTTTAATCGACAAAAAGCAGTTCAAACGTGAAGGACGATGAACAGATGGAATAGAAATACAAAAACAACGATAATAATATACGAAGTGATTGAAAATCTTAAGCTTTAGTAAGAGCAAAGAGAGAGCGATACTTGCGCAAAAGGCTGGCAATTACGGAAGGGAGATGGCCATACATACATACAGACAATTGCCAGATGCTAGAGCGAGGTTAATACGGTAATGCATAGGTTATATGAGGTGAGTACGTAGCTCGTTAATTCACAAACCGGGTAAGGTTTGGGGAATGTCTTTGTGTTTTTGATTTTTGTTTTTTTCTTTCTATTTTCATAAATATTTACATAAGCTCAAGTTGACAGAAAAGTTTCTTTAAGCAGACTTACAATTATAAAGCAGTAAACATTTTTCAATAACCACATTAGTTGTTTTCTGTCTGGAGAGGTAGATGAGAGTGTATTTGGTGAGGAGACATGTGGGGTAAAAAAAGTTATGAAGTGAATAGAAATGAATTATACCAGAAATATACCAGACTATTTCTTTTACATCCGTCTGAACAACATCACAAAATTTACTGTAACTTGTCAACATGAGTCGTGATCAATATGTCGTCCGACACAAATAATTACAGAGCATTGAACAAGAAAGGAAGGGGGAAAAAGAGAACAGAAAAGATTATCTTATGGTAAGTCAAGGACGATAGTATTCAGTATCGACTTTTGGAATTAAAAAACCTTGATTTTTGGCGGTAGGACCACAAGGCCAAGTTCAACCATGATAACTTGTTACATTTACAGCTCATCTCAAGGGAAAGCCGTTGGAAAAAATCTTGCTGAATAACATCTGTGTTTATTTTCCCAATCAATGTAAGAAACCCCAAAACACAAAACAAACTTAAACACTAAATGAGAATTCTAAGGCCTGATAT
>KN886942.1:9408-26364 GCA_000934455.1 Apostichopus parvimensis
CAGTAGTGTTCAAGAGTCATTGGGACGAGGGCGACAGTTCCCACAGAGGATGAGGTAAACACTGGTGACAAATTGCTGGTACTATTGAACGGCTGCCTGTGTTGAACTCCACAGACGACAGTGCCCAGCGATGGGGGAGGGGTATAAGGGCAGTGTTGATACTTACCGATCCAGCCATTTCGTTCATTAGATTATCTGCTCACCGTGGCTGTCACTGATAAGTTTTGTTCCCGTCAACAGTTGAGCACATAGCAACGGTGTCGGACTTACATGTCGAGTCATCGGTTGGACGCTTTGACGAGACGGCTGTTTTTCACTACATTATTTCAACGGAACGGCTCATCAGAAAGTATCAACACTGCCCCTATATGGAGGCTACAAACGACCCCGAGGATGGAATGGTCACCATTTTGAGATTTCGGTTTAATTTTTGTAAGCCAATGGTTGGAGTACACAAAAAACCCTTCCTCCACGACAGCCGTTTAGACATGCTAAGTGCCCTCTCCTGCCATCTGAGAGGGTCTCATGTGCCAAAAATTTTCTTGTACGCTCCGCGCCAACCAATGGTGGCGTTCCGCTTAGATAGTCTACAAGTCCATCATCCCCCCCCCCCCAATCTTCAACGGAAATCGACGCCTATGACCCCCACCACTTTCTTTAACCTCAAAAACTGAAGTATTTATCAGCACGACATTGCATTTTGTGCTACTTACAGACTGCCGGTATTCTATGTCTAAATATGCTTCAGAAAGCATTATTTGACCGTTAATTTTCATTGGGTGGGCGTTACCCCTCCTTTATAAAATCGTTGATTATTATCTGGTCACGGTCTGTTACCATAAAAGTTCAGACCCCTACCTAAATTTGTATAGGGCCATGTCGGGCCCCGGTGATCGCATGTATGTTAACTGGCCCCTTTCTGAAGTTATTAACTGGACAATACGTACCGGTACGCTATAGTTCTCCCGGCGGTCGCCTTATTGACCCCGTGTTGCAGGGATGTAACCTACACCTACCTCCATCTCCACACAGTCTAAACGTAGGCTAGATGTAATGATATGTTACGTTGTCTTTTTCGGGGGTAAAACGGACCCCGGGTCCGTCTTTTCCCGCAATTGGGGTCCGTCTTACCCACCCCATGGGGGCAAGACGGTCACAGGAGGCCTTTTTAACTTTTTGGTAATATCTCCAATTACAAGTTCATAAAAATCACACCAACTTAAGATTGCAAAATTCATGACACGCGGGAATGATCAGAATGCAAAAAGAGAGTCAATTAATATATTCTAATTCTACATTTCTGTACGTTAAAGTTGAGGGTTCCGTCTTACCCCACTTTCCCCTACTCTACTAATTATTTGCATTTAGACCGGATTTTAGACCTAATCAAGTCTAGATATGAAACAGAACGCATCATCTGTTGTCTCAACTTTTACGACCCAGTCCCCCATACATACGGGAGTCGGCCCAATAGCCTCATGGCCACAATGGCCTCTGTCGATGCCGGCCACAAAGGGTCCTAGCCTAAATCAGTATACCGATACGATAGCGATGGTTTTGGACCATCGATGGCTCTTGTGATTCTCAATACTACGACTGTGTAGAGTTTAAGCTTAAAAGGAAGAGAATTATGCTTAGTTTCAGTCATATTAGCCAAAATTTGATGATTGAAAGCAGACCAGAAAAACCTCAGCAGTACAATTTAGACACTATATCAGAGGGACACGTTATTTCAGTTGTTGAAAGACGAAGCAATTAAATACGCTCAAACCCTGATCAATCGAATGAGGACGGAAGTATTGACGAACCGCCAACCAGGAGCTGCACCAGGTGCCGAACCGGGGGGTTTCCGCTTTGTTTAAAATTTTAAAATCCTATATACCACCTCATCTTCCGGCGGACGATACAAAGTTCATCCAGATAAATGATTACCCAGTCACTTACTGCATCATCGTTTACCACGTCATGGCAACTGACAGCCATGTGGCGTCCAGAGTCAGGTCCTATACGTGCCCCCGGGCAAAATGTGTCAATTGTTCACCTTCTTGAAGCCTTCAATTCTCATTCAGTATATTATGAAAATAAATCATTATTCATCCAATATTTCCACGGTACCCCTTATTGACTGAGGGCACGGAATGTGGCGCCTGACCGCAACCCCCCCCCCACCCATCAATTACCCCCTCGTAAGGCCTGACGCCAGCCTCACAATTACGCTAATCTTGATTTCAAAAGTGCATGAGACCCAGGTTGGGCAGTGTGGATAATTACTTCAGTGTCCCCACTTATGAAGTCTTCATCAAATTCATCGAACATTGATGGGCTTATGAAGAATTTTTCTGAATATGATAAAATACGTACACTATATTCTTTATCCCATATTTCCCCGGGTCTTCTACTTGTCCCCAGGCGTCATCCTCCCACTCTCTCTTTCACGGTCAGGGCGTAGCAAACGGGTGATAGAGAAATGTATACTTCCCTCAGTCAGGAACGTTGCTAGATTCTTGTAATGGAGGTGGGGGGGGGGGGGTGACAGGCAAGAATCATAATTTTCCAACTGGGTGGATTCGTAAGGAGGGGTGCAGTATATACAGCAAGTTGGAAATTTGCAGCAGCACCACACGAGTGGGTTGTCAATTCTTAGTACTGTATATATGCTATATACCGCGGGTACTTATTTACGGTTATATCGAACGCAAATTGGCCGTATTCAGACAATTTTAAAGTTAGTTTGTAGTATTTTCACCTTTATTATGGGTCTTCAAAGAATTTAGAAACAAGTTTTCGGTTAATTTCAAATTCGAATTTCGTCAAATCTTGTAATAATGTAAGCATAAATTAGAAATATTAGAAATAGCCTAATATTATTGACTCAGAAATCAGAATTTTCCTGTCAAGAGACTGACGTGAGATGTTGTATAGATAAATATTTCCTACTACTGTCGTGTGTTTAACCACCGATTTTCCAACTACTGAAGATTCAAGCCAATTATTGAGGGGGGGGGGCGGTGGCCGAGGCACCCCTTTAGCTACGTCCCTGCCCTCAGTCCGCAATATAATTTGCTAACAATACCAAAGAACATAATAAAGAGTCAAATAATACCTGAAAATGCGGTAGTTTCCCGGGATTTCACGCCTGGAACCTTACCAAGTCTCTTTTTCCTTGGTGATTTCCTCTCAACCCCAGGTGAAAACGGTGACCCCAAACAGAAATACCCATCCCTGCGCTTCAAGTTCTCTGCAACCTTTCACCATCCCCTTCCATATATACGTTTTCCCATGATAATCGCAACTCTATTGTCGCGCATTACTACCTTCATTATAAAGCTCTTAGTGTGTTACAAAGATCGTTGTTATGTATTTACGTCTGTGGCACCGCGAGCAACAACCTCGATACAGTTGAGCCAACTCAATATGATATGAATCAAACTGTTATTTCGCAAGAATGGACAGAAATAAAGAGCTGAAAAGGCACAGCTTCGTAAGTTGTTTATCATTTTGTGTGTTTCAGTTAACTTCTTAAAAAACAACCGTCTAGACTATTTTAACTGTCGGTAGGAAATACGCCTAACTTAACTGAAGATGGTATAGGCAGGACTCTTCTTCAAAGCACTCAAACTGCCACTTGTTAATGTTATTGTACAAGTTGTTGTAGGCCTAACTATTTGATTTGAAATCCACACACCCACTTGCCACACGTTAATTCCATCCAACTGCACTGAACATGTATGTCTAGGCCTAGTTGTAATGACCGATAGCTACTTTCATAAGTAGAAAAAATAAGCTTTACTAAAAGTTTACTGGTAATGTGATTACATTTTGACAGTTTGAGGTAGTCTACAGTACTTAACTCAAACAAGTAAGACATTTCTTAAGTTGTCTTCTCAATCTCCATTGTTAGGCCTACCTTATATTGACATAACTAGTTCAACTAAGTTAAGGGATAACCTTATGATATCGTACACCCCAACCAAAGCATCAAACGGGAAATCAGATTGATATGATATTACTTATACGGTATGATATGTCCAAGTGGGGTTCTCACACGAAACTTCAGTGCGTTTCAATTGGCATTTCTGGGCAAGAGGAAAAATAGAACAAAAACACTGAGTGCGTTCACACACATGGATATGGCACTAAGCAGAGGCCTATATTATATTATATTATATATATTAATACAGATGCCGATTACTTGCCATACAGGGTGAACTTAATTGGTTTAAGAAATGGAAGCTTAGGAAAGAATGCTCTGAGTGGAATTCATGCATGGAAAAAATGCATGACAAGTGGTTTAAAAGACATATATGACAAGACAAATGCTCTTTTGTGTAAGTTTTGTACAAAACTGCTTATGGAGCATGTGTTGATGAAGAGATGAAAGGGGAAATTTTGTTCCAAAAAATATGAAAATACATGAGTGACAAGTCATTTTCATTATGCAATGCTGCTTTTGATGTAAGTTTTCCTTAAAAAATTGTTTTCTGAAATCTCTGCCCAATAGACCAGAGTTCCACTTTTTCCACTATGTACTGTTCCCAAATGGAGCCTGTATCATGCATGCATTCAAAATGTAAGTTTGACAAATGACAATGTGGCCATATGCAACTTGAGCTTTGAGTGAGAATCATAAAATTACTGTTGTAAAAAATCATGTTTACAATTGAAGGATAGCAAACATCTTTCATAGCTCCCTATATCAAACACATTATGCGGAGTAAAACGAATGCAATGTATGCCGTTAGGGAAACATCTGTGAAATGTTCGACCAACATAACATGTATTCTTTAGCTGACATAAAGTTATTTATTACAACTTTTTGGTTAACAGATGAACACTATCCTACTGTTTCCTCAATGTAAACTTACTATAACCGTAACAACTACTTCATGGATTTTAATTAATAGAAACTCGGACTATGCAGGTTTGAAGTTTAAAAAGTTATGTAATTTCTGGCTATTCTGTGTGTATGTGCAGCAGAGGATTTCGGTGTGTTCAATTTTAGTGCGAAACTGAAAGTGTACTAGATGCCTTATATAAAGTACTGCATAATGAGCCAACTACTTACCACTACGTAGGAGTCGTTGACTTCTTGGGCTGAAGTACTCGACTCTAAACTTTTCGGAGTCGCCAAGGCTAGATGCTACTAATATTGATCTGCGAATTAGCATTAAAGTTTAACTTCTGATCCCTAGGCATGCCTCTCAGTAATGTCTCATAAATTTCATATTTCTAAACAGCTTTGATGGTTAAAGTGTTTAGGTTTAGGCTTGAATGCCTGAAATTGTTTCTTCAATGTTTCCCTCATGTATGTGATGTCTTTGTATTAGAAGTTTTGACGACAATTTAATACTCACTATTGCACAACATTCATATAACATACATACTACATACACTACTTTTAAAGAGTACCTGTAACTTCTATGATATGAAAATCATATCATTGTAAATGGTCTTCAGAGCAAACAAAGTGAAACCTATTTATCAACTGTAAGTAGTTATATGGTAGTCCCATTCACCTCTACTGTAGGTTTAATAATAAAATACATGGCAAAATAGCAAGAAATTACATAATTTGCATTTTCTAAGTTATATGTCCTCAAACTATAGAAATTTTCACATTTCTGGATCATCTTTTGTAGATGGAACATCGATACACCTCTTTAAAGTTAGTCCTACTAAGACCAAAAACATTATCACTGGGAAGATGAACAAGATTACCTAAAATAGAAATGTAAACTACACTATGGCCTCCTGGACTGAACCTTTGATACCGGCTATTATGTGGAGGGCTTCGCCATACACTGGTATCGGCCTTACAGTGAGTCATAGGCAGTTGCGACTACTCCACAGTATCCGAATACTCACCTAAGGACTGAGTCTATGGCCATTTGCTTCACTGTTTTCTAACACACACAGACAATTGTTACTTTGTAACTTGTGATGCAGTAGCTCAATACATACATGTCGTTCACCAATCAAAGACGTTCTCAAAGTCACTCCTGCTGGGGTCAGTTTCCTGTCTCCAAACAATTGCTGATTTAATCCTTGGAGGATATATCGACAACTATGTGGCTCGATGATGTCATATTTAGACTTACTCAAGTCTTAATTCTTAATGTGTGCACAAACATTAATATGGTGATATCGCCTTAAATAGAATTAGCTCTTTCTTTTAGCTGCTTGGAAAGTTTCTCATCACGAGTGCCTCTGTCAAATATGATGATGGTATGTTACGCTTCTCTTTTACAGTAGAATATTAAGGCAAGGGTGAATTTACCTGACCCATTGACCTATCTTTGTCTGACCAAATACATCAATATTCTAAAATGGTGGTACAAATAGTGTGCTAAATTAACAGTGTTGAGGGTTTGGGAGATTACTCTTTGACCTCTAGTTGTCAATACTGTACAGGATATGTTCCTGAGAACTTTCGGAACGCCAGGAAACGTGGAACTAATTGTTTTCTTTGGGCAACAGGAATGTCAGTTACAGCACTGTGTGCTACTTGGATGACATTACACACAATAAAGCTGTTTCTTAACACAGTATTTTAAAGTACAAATAAGAAGCATTATCTAGTAGTCAGTTAAAAGTTGAAGGTTGACAGAGTAAATTTATTTGAGTTGTCAAAAGAGGGAAAGATTTGACATACCATTCTAGGTCACTAATACAAACTGAACCACAAAGTTGCCACTTGGACAACTGTGTACTTTGTCACTAGAGTGCAGGCATCCACCAGCTAAGACAGTAAATTTACATTGATTAGATTCACTGTACATAGGAGCTGCCCAGGATCCACACATTGCAGGTTGTGACAAACTGCTAAATAATAGCTAATTTTGGGTAATTTCCTCTACATATTGAAAGCAGGTGTTGATTGGTGGAGCATAAAATGAAGTTTCTCTCAGGTTGAAGGAACTTGGAAAAAGAGATCTAATATAAATAGCTAAAATGAGAACAAATTCCATTGGGGAATAGTTGTTCCACTTACAGACTATATATAGTACACATCCATACCATTTTATTATTAGAGTTCTAACATAACTTACTGTTGTCTGTACCAGAATGACATACTTTCATGGACCCAATGAATTGTGTACTTCAACACTCACCAATGTATGGAATTTATTTTGTACGGTCTGAAACATTCTGTCAAATTTGATGGGGATGTGGGCAGGGGGCTGGGGAAGGGGATGTGGGAAAGGAAATGTGGGAAAGGGAAGGCTGAAACCAAAAAATCTATTCATATCATTCAGTACCTGTGACCTTTAGCAAAGAGACATTTTCTTTGAATGTTTATAAATATATCTGAAAGTGATACTCCCACTTAAAATAAATGTTCGATCTCTACTAATAATTGCATGATGCTAGAGATGTGCAGACATGTACAGTAATGTTTGTTTCACAAATATAATACAAACAATAAGAGATATGAAAGTGACTAAATTAGCACTATCCGAATACTCGTTTTTAATTTCAATGAATAAAGTACAGATGCCAGACATATGTCATGTTCAATTAATAGGGCACTCTGTATACATATGTGACAAGTGCATACTTAAGGAGGAACCTTTCCTAATCCAATGGGGGGAAGTCTTTCATTTATTCTAATTTCAACTCTTTGTAATTTCCTAACCTCTCTAGAGGGGTTGGAGGCCATAGAAATTCATTTATTTTTGGGTTTTGAAGGTGTGTGTGTATTTTGTTTTCTTGTGTTGTCAGTTGAATAGGAATTACTGCCTTATCTGTGTACTGCTTGCCCTCTTGATCTGTTGGCACAGTGGGTGGGTTTACTGGAGGAATCCATCCATCTATATTATTTTGAGCTATTTAAGGCACTGTATACATGTAGATATTTCTGTGCTTCAGTACATATCTTTATATCTGTGGGAGAGATTGATAGCAATGGGATATTCTCTGGAATGGGTTCAGTTTGGTATTTGAAAAAAAAAGGAAAAAAAAGAAGAAATCTGAGAGTAGGGAGAGGTCAAGTAACTACAGTACTCCCACTTGTTGAGTGTAAGCCGAAAGGAATTTACTGTATTGCCCTGAAAGATGGAAAGGTTACATCAGTCTAGTGTTGTGATGGAGAGACCAGACTTGTAATGTGTAATTGTGGATGCATGCTCTGTAGTATACAGTTTATCTAGGGAATCAATTGAGTCAAGTATAATATATGTAATGTATTGTGAAAATTAACATCTTTTGCCATCAAAAACGAGGGAAAGTCATGTTTGTACTGAACGTTTCTGTTGCATATTAAAAAAAACTTTTGTATAGTCCTATGGATAAAGACTCTCACTTCGATTGGAGGAAAAGTTACGTTACAGAAATCAGTTTTGGAGATATTTTGATCTGTTGTGGTATATATTCACTACAGTGCTGGACATGTTTATGACTTTTTTGTTGGAATTGATGATAATGTCAAACTTAAAAGACATTCATTAATCCTGGAGGTGTATACCTCGTACAGTGCGAATTTGCACCAACTTGAAACAACCACTGTCGATGCAAGAAACCATTTAATCTCTTTTTATGGCGATTTTATTTTGTGGAAATTCTCTTCACAGATCAAGCTTGTCTCAATTTTGCTTAAGTATTTGCCCATACAATTTTTTGTATGATCTTAATCTTTATTAACAGTATAGTTTGTATACTACCAGTACCAGGGAATATAGTTTACGCGGCGCATTACCATTTTGACCACAAACTGGTTGGTATTTGGTACTGACTTTCGTTTAATTTATAGAGATGTTTCCTATCATCACCTGGAGTGAGTGATATATTAGGATATATTGTCTCACCGATACGGAAATGTACTTTTCATAACGAAGGGTTGTGTACATCGTACCGTAATAAAACGTATCTTTCTACCACAACAGAATTGAATTGGATGACTGTTTGAGTACAAATTGTGAGGTTGTTGGGTTGGTTAGTTGTTATTGGAAAGAAGAATATTACAAGCAGTAGGGTTTAAGCACTTTGTACTGAGACTGTTACAACTTGAAAGAATCAAAGAAATTGTCGCGTTTTGAACGAATACATTTCCCTTATTCGTGGTGCATAAAATGAATCTGGACTTTTTCAAAAAGACATGGTCGCTACCAGAGGGACACGTAAGTTAAACAATTTTTCTTTTTCCCTTTGACTCTGTGGGTTATAAATTTCATATATCAGTGCGTAGGAAAGCGTATAGGGATGATAAGGGATTATATACTGTAGGACAAAAAATATCATTGAGTGGTACTTTTCTGCCTGTTTACAAGAACATTTAAGAGTAAGACTAATCTATATGTTTGATTAGCTGTACATGCATAGTATTATTTCATTCAATATGGTATGACTGATGATATGTCAATAATCACAGGTGTCAAATGCCTCCAAATACTAACGAGAGATTTGCAGATACTGTGGAGCCTGTTACATACTAAGGAAAAAAACTTCATACTAACACGTCATACTTTAAAAAATATTACAACAAAAGTCACTTTTTGTCAGGAGGGGGAATCTATCACTGACAGAGTAACCTTCTGTTACTAGTACAGTATGTGTTTCTCTATAGTAGATATTGCCTGTACTCCAACTCACACCAAGACATCATTTACTGTATGTTACTCTACAAGCGCTAATGTATGTTTCGTACAGTTAGAAGGACGTGATGTGTTTAAGTCCTTATTGTATTGTCCCAAGACTTTCATTTCTCGCTTAGTAGTAATTTAGCAATTAACAATAACATACATAATTAAACAACATATGCTATGATTCTTATACATGAGAAAAGTCAAATAATAGTACTGTAGGCGGGGTAGGTACAGAATTGGGGTAATCAGTGCACAGATGGAAGTACACACGCCAACATTAGATCTATGAAAATAGTTTTGGCTAAGTCTTCGGACTCGTGATCCAAGGATTACTGGTTCCATTCCTGCCTAGTTCATTTATGTTGTGTCCTTGGGCAAGATGCTTTATCTCAACTGCCTCTCTCCACCCAGGGGTTAAATGGGTACCTGTGAAGTAACTTGTCATTGGGCGCAGTATATAACTGCTGCCGACTGGAGGGATTGTCTCTGGGACAGGTTATCATAGACCAGGGGTAATATAACGTCTGTAAAGTGCTTTGAAACCTATTGCTTGTACAAAGCGGCTATATAAACCGAACATTATGATTTTTCTTTTTGAAAAGTGATAGAAAATACACTTGACATGGTCAGTGCTCATGTGTATTTGTATATATATCAAGAAGACTAAGCAAAAACATTACCAGCTGCTTTAAGGCATTTGTCCCCTTTGATGATGGTCTGTTATCTGTCCCAAAGGAGAACATCAAATAATATATGTAGCTCACACGTTATCACATCGCATGGCCATTAAGGTGTCACACAGTTTGTTATCATTGCAATCAGCTCGAGTGGGTTGCTTACATATACAGGGAAACGTTTCAATGATGTTGATCGTCATCTTAGCCTGCTTCTGTCGTTTACATTAAGGACACTTTTCAGTGGAGTTAATTAGAATAAAAGAAAGAATTAATACCTGGGTAAACCTAAATTGGAAACCACCCGACGTAAAATGTTGTAATCCATAAGCGTTTGCGGGATTCTCCCACATTTGAGGTCGCTTAAGTGTGTAAAAATAACTGCCTGATTAATATGATTATAATTATTAATTATTATAATTATTAATGCAAAATGCAGTAGTCATACTGTTATACACAGTATGTACAGGTATTTTTGAAACAGTAATTATGAAAGACTAGTAGTACTGGTATGACAGTTACACACTTGAGAGTTCTCTGTACATAGTCTGCTAGGAAAGAATTTTGAAACTGGTTTGGTTATTGTTGTTTGTTGTTTTTTTCAGTTCAAATTTCCAACATATATATGGCAGTCAGTTTGTGAACTTTGATCCATTTTGAATGTTAACTTTATCAAAGTTACTTTCTTTGATAATATGAACTTTAAACTTTATGGCTCTGTTAATCTCATCTTGACTATTTAAGTAAACTGTTCAGTGTGGAGGACCGGACAAACGAGTAATCGATTTCTCTGTGTCTACATACCGCTGTACTATAGTGTATATATGAATTAGTGTTAACAGCTGTTCTTGTTTGGTATTAGGTTTTCGGCTAATACTGTATGTTTGACTACAGCACCCTTGGCTGTGGCGTGATGGTTGTCAAATGTGTTTTTGACTTTGATGTCTACGACAGTATTGTTTTGTCTGCTGCTAATATCGAGCTAATTAGTGCTTGATGAATTGCTCGATCGTTGGTTCATTTTGAAGAGAGAACCATTCGTTCCCATACAGTATTTTTCTGTATATTCCGGTGGAGTCTGTTTTGAAATTTGATTTACGTGGTTCCGTGTTCAGAGGAGATATCTTTGAATAGATCAGAGGATAATATTTCTATAGTGAATCACAACCTCTCTGCTGGGGAAAGATTATTTTACTATGTCATGAATTCATGGATGTCATTGACACCACCAAAACTTGAGTATGTATTGGAGGAATGTACCTACAATCAGTCTGTGTTGTAGTGTTAAGACAATGTGCACAGTATGAGCTTGACAGTGGAACGATTTCGGTTATAAATACTGAATTACCTTTTAGTTTAAGTCGACTAATTCTTGTGCTGCAGATTTTGAAGACAAATTATATCATTTTACTGTAAATGCCAAGTCGAGTTTGACTCTTCTGCTCAGAAATATTGTTTGGTTATGAATTAATCAACCCCAAAAAATATAGATATATATGAGCAAATTATGATTCATGGGATGATAGGGAATAGCTTACATAGTCTGTTAATACACACCATGTTCCAGGTTGATAATACAGCAGTATAGGTACTGTAGGTAAATATTATGCATTTGGTAGCAGTTATTAGCATATGGATGCACAGGGAAAAGTAATTGCCACAAAATTTGAACTTCTCACTGGAATATTGTTGAACTGTTGGATACCAGCTGTGTTAGTTTCCTGTATGCTACCAGCTAAGTGCATGATTCACTCCCCTAGGTGGAAGTTCTAGCCATAATAATGGAAGCTTGATTTCATATAAATAGTTAACATGATATCCGGTGTCAGATACAAACAGTGACTTTATACACTGAGCTGTGTATATATGATTTATCTACACATGATACGTACAGTAGTGGTAGCCTTGTCAACCCACTCACCAGACTATTTGGATTTTTCCTTGGGATTCTTAGGTTTTGGATTTCTCATAGCGGTATATGATGCAACCATGCATTGTTCATACGTAGCTTGTGGCATATGTACTGTATAAAGTACAACTAACTGTGTTACACCCAGCCTGCATAAATATCACAATTCAACGAGAGGGAAATTTTTGGACTTATTTCGAAGAGTGCAGCTTGTAAAAGTGAACTTGATACTGAATTAGCTGTGTATATGTTTTTTGTATTCGCTGAACATGTGGAGTTTATCATGAAGTGATATCAGTGTAACCGCTGTACTTCTTTGGAAGGATCTGTGTCTACCACATGATATCTGTTTCATTCCCGATTGATGAGAGATACTTATATACGATAAATGCAATAAATCTGCAGTTGCAGTTACAGTAGGCTTTACAGTTATTGTAGTTACAGTTAGATACTGTGTACATCACATTGTAAAGTCTGCACTGTGTTTAACTTTGATTTATGATTCGAGTGAAAGCAGATTGTAGTTTCGATCAGTGAGTGATGGGATTAGTGAATAACAAAACTGAAGAATAAGGGATATTTTTTTTTCTCTTGTCAATGGTTAGACATCAAACTAATATTGCAATTAATTTTTTGTTGTTGAACAAATGAATACGACGATTCCTTTCAATTTAATGGGTCAGTGATTTGGAAACAGAAAGTTCTTAATTCAAACTTTAATTGATCATCTTGACTGATGATTGCATCTTGCTGTCCAAGACATCAAAAGGAACCTTGAAGCTGTCATCAGAATATTAAAATTTTTTTGTTCTTTCCTCCAACAAATATGAAGTAGTTTCACTTGGAATTTCATCATGAATTCATTGGAGACTTTGGTAAGTATGGATATGACTGATAGTTCGTGTACTGCTGCTAAATGATTGATTATGTGATATCATTTGTAAACATAAGCACGTCAGGTCATATATATTGTCGGGCTGTACTAACACATCAAAAAAGGAGGTTTACATTGGTTCCCAACTTATTGGCAATTTTTTGTAGGAATGAAAAAAAAGGAAAGGAAATGAGAAAATGTTTAATGAAGGCCAAAATAACGGCCAGAAATTTTTTGTTCGTTAATACAAACTATAAACGGATTGCGTTACGAACCACGTAGTTTGTAGTTTGTTTTAATAGCAAAAGATAGTGGTAGTGGTCATTGTGAGGTCCATTCAAAATCTGCTGAATTTTACGCCAACCTTTTCTTACCTGGCTCCATTCAAAACATGCACTTACTGATTCACCTAGCCTACAGAAAATTGTAACATTTTATATCGAACAAGTGTGGTGCTAACACCAAGGGTGGCAGGCTAGGTACAGTAGATCTGAAAATATATATGTTTTGGGTGAAGACAAGTACAGTAAGTGTTGTGTTAAATAATACTTGACCTTTGAACTTGATCTCTGTAGGTCTCTTGCCATTGCTGATGACCTTGTCCATACAGCATATTAGTACAGATTTCGAGCTGGAAAATGATTACCTGACACTTAGTTCATTCCTTTAAATCTGTGAAAGTTGAACATCTTCTACTAAGTTCTGGAGTTATTTTACTTCAAACGATTTTAACACTGTTTTATACCTCTTAACTTGAACAGGATAAATAAAGCAATTTGTCACAATAGAGGAATATTCTTTTATGTAAATTGGCAGCGTTCCACACGAGGACACAGGCAAAGAATGCGGTCTTATATTTACTCTTCGTAAGTTCGTGACCTTGATCGCCAAGCCTTTTAAATTCCCTCAATGAATCTAGACACTTGGTACAAGTCTGCATGTTGGTTTCCAAGCAAGTTTGGTATGTATGTACAGTATGTATTTTTAGATCCTCCTGCAAGCAGGAACTCGCGAAGAAGCCTCATTGGCTTATCAAAGCCGCAAGCTGACCGAAGTCAGTCTCTTACATTCATATTTAATGTCCATGATTATGAATTGTCAATTGTCAACAACTCTGTAACTGGACGATATACATTAATCTTGGAGTGACTCGAACCGGGGACCTTATGATTGAAAGGCACCGGCGTTAATCACTGAGCTAACACTCCGTCGACTACCTGAACAATAGTTGTGCTATTTTTATGCATATTTAAATGTTCCATTTCTTATGGCATAGTATATTACCACAAATCACATTATGGGGACTGGTGGCAAAATAGAACAGGCCTAGGATGGATAGATGGTGGGAAGGGATGAATGGGAAGGGGTATCAGAAGAGGTGGGAGGATAGGGCTCATTGGATATAGCAGTACTATTTGTTGAAATACAGTATGTCATGGGTATGATCTAGTCACAATCATAGAGCAACACAGTCTGAGGTACATGACTCTATTGGTTGGTGTGTCCTGAATGCTAATTTAGATGTTGTGAAAGTTAGGAATTGTTTACAGTACCTGTAAGTATAACGTTTATGATTAAAGGTCATCATGTTACTAGTGAAACTGATATGTGCCATGTTTTTAATTTGATGTACTATATTTGCCACCTACAAACTGTAAAGTCGCACAGTCATTTGCATCATAATTCGATGACAACTTCAAATTGATAGGTTTTAGCTTCTGTAGGGCTACAGGTACATCTGCTGCGAAGTGTCTTAGGCCTTGGTTACAATATTGTAAGTCTTTAAATTTGTTTTGAATTGTACTTATGTAAGTTATGAGCAATGGAACATTTTTACATTTTATTTATATAGTTTTCCTTGTCACATTCCATTGCATTCATTTAAATGCTTAGATAGACTTAAAAAATCAAGTTTCTCTTGAAATCCCATTAGATCAAATGAAAATTGTTTTCCTACAGTAGGTTAACAGAGCACACAAGATATTGTGGCTTCTGAGTATAACCCTCCCCCAACACCTACCAAAGAAATTGCTCTGTGGCAATCTGCTGGATAACTCATTTGATAGAGTGCAGGAATTGAAATTGTGTCATCACTGGTCTGAATCTTGTTCTAACCAAAATTTCTTTGCCCCTTTTCAAAATTTGTTTTGAAATGTGACTAAAATTCCGGGGGCATTACTTCTAAATATATCTGGAGTGATAGATACATATCTGAGCTACAAAAACATATTTTGTGGTGAATGGCTATATAATTTGCAACTTTATACTGTAATGTACTGTATCTAACCTGCATGTTGTGCATGAACAGTTTTATAGTTTAGTACCTCATGCATCGAAATATTACTGCAGGGATTCTTGGCATATTTCACTGTGTTTGTGTTAACATTAGCACAGTATAGTATACAGCTCTACACATTAAAATACATTCTCAGCTTCTCAGCTTGCAATCTACCATGATTTTAGGAAGCATTAAACGGTCTGAAGGGCAGAAATATGACCCATTGTTAAACGTAGTAATACCCCAATTAACCTAGATATTCTGCTCTGTTAAGCAATCCTTCCTGTGCATTGTACTCTGCCATTGTATAATATATATAGTGTATTCATGACGAAAATTTATTGAAATAACTGGTCGCCATCGAGGGTTCTACTTGATAGAGATCTACAGTACTGTACATCCATGTGTCTTCTGATGTGATAGTTAGAAGATGATTGGATATGGTCAAGTTTTCTCTGCTCAGGGAATAATTTATCCAGTATCGCATCGCAAATTTTGGGCAAATTAGGCAAGTTGATACACACTTGAAAATATATATAGCAGCTAGTTTGAACACACCAAAGCATACCTTTTTCAATATTTCATGAGAAATAATCTCATAGAACCAAAACATGCTACATGAAATGTGAACACTGAATTATTCTCTCTACATTTACAGATATGTAAAGCTTTGCTCATTTTTGAGCCTTTCACTGAAAGTAATAAAAAGAAATGATTTTGAGGTAGTCTTTTATGGGTATCTTTTATGACAAAAATAGCAGAGGAAGGGTCTTCAGAATGGTAGATTTGGGAGAACAGGGAGTGGGCGTTGACTCCGAAGTGGAACAGTTCTGTTACACACTACAGTATAAGCAATACTTAGCTACTGTAGCTAGTCGACACCCATGTGGACATGATTAATGGTAATGTGGGATATTAATGCACACTGTGGGGACTTGTTTATTATTACGAGTGATCATCAAAAGGGTCTTCAGAATGGTAGATTTGGGAGGAACAGGGAGTGGGTGTTGACTCAGAAGTGGATCAGTTCTAAAGTGTTACACACTATAAGCAATACTTAGCTCGCTAGTCTACACCTATGTTGACATGATTAATAGTAAATTATGTGGGCATATTAATGCACACTGTGGGGACTTGTTTATTATAACGTGTGATCATCCAAACATTTGAGCATGCTCTTGAGCTAATGTAGCTGTTATATGTTGATAGATATTCTGCTGGTCTAGCGGGTATGTACAATATGTAGAAACTGTGTATTAAAGGTTAGGATGTAGGATGTTTCTCATGTGGATAAATGGAATCACTTTCACTTCTTGGATGTCACATGCCTATCAACCAGAGGTTCCACTTGTCTATAGCTAGCTTAACAGTGATCTAATAAATTAAATACTGAGGCTAGGTTTGTGTTTTGAAGTACATACTTTCACTCATTTAGATGCAGCATAACACAGTGGCTTGTGAGTGTATGTTGACTTTAATTACTGTTATCCCTGAATGATGGAAAATATATAAGTTGAAGTAAATGCTCAGTTACTGTAGCTAGTAAATTTACTTTCCTAAACTTCTTTATCCCTAGTAAATGCCTAAATCTTGTTGGTCATTCCGTGTCAAATCATGGATGGCTGTTGCTGGACCCCCTC
>KN886942.1:28896-39895 GCA_000934455.1 Apostichopus parvimensis
TTGATTGTATTGGCCTAGAAGTTGGTAACCATGCATAACACTAAATCATACATTAGGCCAGTACCACGAAAATGAAGAAATAATCGGTAACCGGTAATCGGCATCGGCCGATTGTCACAGGAATTAATCGGTAATCGGTAAAACCGATTGTCATACAATCGGTCGAACACTAACAAGAAATAAGAATATTGTGAAAATTTCAGTTGCATTGCTTCAAAATTATCCGATTTATGACCGTTTGAAATTTGGCAATTTGCTGACAGAAGTGACATTTTGGCATTTTCTTGATGTAATTGAACATTGAGGATATTCCAGCATTTGACTGTGGATTAATCATGCAAGAAGGATGGTAAGTTTAGGAGAATGTTGAACTACTGTACAAACTCCTCCCAAAATCTGTTGATATGGAATGACCCATGTATAAATTGTTCTGAGAAGAGAATTTTGAGTTCCAACGCTGCCAACCACTCTGCCAACCAGAATGCTGCTAGGTTTCTTCAGTATTATTAAGTCTTAGTCAGTAACAATCTCTTTCCGTAACCCTGAAATGTACCAAAAGGCCGTCAAAACAAAATCCTGCCGTCTGTCTCTGATTAATGCACATGACATATTTTGACAGCCGCACTTATACATCGCTGGGACGCTAACGATAAAGTGTCCCTTGCCTGGTGCGATCACTGTTAGAGGAAGCAATATAAGGGGTAAAGGAAGAATAGGATATAACAAGGTAACTTCCTTGTCACAGTCAGTACTGGGCTGTAGTCATAGATATTGACAGTTAATACTAAGTATACAATGTGTACCGTGATTAAGAGTACAACGATAAATCTGCTTGACGACAGTTGTTTGACCGATTGTGTCGCGTCTCTTAAGATCTCGTTGAGAACGAGCCAGGGGATATATGATTTTGGTGTCATACTTATATATACTGTAGAGTACCACAAAAGTTGTAGTGTAGTTGTACTCAGGCATTATGCCACATGTACTTGTACTTGCTCAAATGGGAGGGTACTGATTAAGTACACAGTAATTGTTCTCACAATTATGCCTTGTCCGTGTACTGGTACTCACAACAAGGGGAATTCTACTTGTACCCTTGGTGTGGTACTTTTATTGCAAGTCCAGACTATGGTACACATAGTGTAGATTTTACACTTACTGTAGGTATTGCTATGAATTGCTACTGTATGAAGAATACCTGTACATGTACTGTGTGTTTTTGTATTTACTGTCAAACCCTGGTGGGCAGGACCACTGCAGGTTATTTGAGTTCCAGTTGAACAAGGTTGTTAAATTTGAAACAAAGAAAACTGAATATACTCAAAATTAATAACATTAAACAGGGATTATAAATACATGGAGTCATGATTGATTATGTCAAGAAATATGCGTATTCACATTTAGCAGGGTCTGTAGGCACTGGAGACAAAGTTGGCCAAAAATTAAATATTTTAAGTTTTGAGTGGAACTATTATAGGCTAGAATCTAGTGCTGATAGTTGTAATCGATTAATCGCCAGAAGTCGTGATTACACTTTAGAAGTTCCATTAATGGCGCTCAAAACCTAAGTTGCGATTACTCGACTACAAGCTAGCACTACACATAATCTGCTTTTGAAAATAGCCTTACCTATCAAACACAACACTAAAGCAGTTTTTCAGGAAATATCACAAAAGTATTCAGGTTCTCACAATACTACACTAGCACTGTGCTGTGTTCAAGCAACTGCTCCAGTTAGATTCATGAGTTTGCTTGTCAGTCATACGATTGTTCTGCAGTGCAACATTCAGTCCTAGCAATGTTTAATCATTGCGCATAATAGCAAATTTGTAACTTATTTATCTTTTACGATTGCCAAAGTATTCGTCATTTCTTCAAACTTGTTTACAATTACTTCATTGCTGGCCTGGTTCACTTTTGTCAGATGTCTGATAGAGTGTGTCGATTGCGGTGTAGTTTAATTTTAATGTGCAAAATATCTGCCTGCTATCGCGCTAGGCTAGAGCCTAGCCTAGAATGTTGAACATCCTTCTACAGAAAACTCTTGCATACTAATCATCACACTGCTACAAGGTGTTACATCTATTTTTGCATGTTTGCTTTTATTAGTGCTAGTAGTGGTAGTAGCCTCGTAGATTCATTTGAAAGTTTTTGATTTACGATGAAGGATTTTATGAAACGTTGTAAATTGAAAGATGTTCACAGTTATGTTCGGTAGATGTTTTAACATGATTTAGACACCACACAATAAGACACAAAAGAACAAATAAAGATTTATTTTGACTATTTCTGCAATGTAAATATGACAGTGTTGACATCATAACTGTAACCGAGTAAATTAGTAATCACAGTAATAGCGAGAAGAGCAATGCGATTAATCGACTACAAAAGAAAGAGTCAACTACCAGCACTACTAGAATCCTCTGTGTCAGTGGTTCCTGCATCCTGTGTAAAATAATGTACACTAGTTTGAGGTTACTTTATATCAAATTTGAATTAAACAGTTGCTGCCTGTTTTCTATAGAAATTTAGGCCTTCACTAGAGTGTACTGTGCACTGTCCAATACAGGATATTTGTGCAGAACCAAATGGCAGAAATTGCTTTCTTTTTAGACACATGTCATGAGAGTTTCAAGTTTACTTTCACTTTGTTTGAGAAACAAATATCATTTCCCTGTAATCTTTTCCTCCTTTTCAATTGCTAAATGCATTCACAAATTACCCTATTGTGATATATGTATAGCGCCATCATTATGATAAATTCAAAGACTGACATCACACTGGCTTCAACTGTGCAGTTCTTAAATGAAATACTGCCATCACTTAGAGACCTGTCCACATTTTTCCTTTTTTTTGAAATTCAAAGATTTCCTACAACATGAGAAAGTATCTGATGAGTATTAATGAGTTCAAATGTTATGAAGGTCCTTTGTTGGGGGAGATATCCAGAGTGGCTGGAATCATAAAATGTCAGATTGTGTTTAATTCTCATAAGATAAACTGCATTTTGAGTTGGGTTGTGTTAACTATACATCATTCTGAACAAGCAATGACAGCAACTGATTAGTTTCCAACCAGATTTACATATATGTAAATTAGGTTTGACCTCCACACTTGTGCTAAATGCAAGTTTAGTATCATGGGATTAAGTGGTTGTAAAGTTCTGTGTTATATTTAAAACCTAGAACAATACTCTGGATAAAATACTAAGTTTAAAATCTCATTTGTAATCAATTATGTTAGTTTGACTAGTGATGTTTAACTTTAAGTAATGATGAAAATGCCATAAAGTTGGAAACTTCCCAAATTTAATGTTTGTGGATGGTTAATATTATCGTGTGGAAATAATTGATAAGTCCCTTTCTAATAAGCATTAATGTTGTCAAAAAAATCTGGAAGGGTGACATTTTAATGTGACAAATGACAATAACATTTTCAACCAATCTCATTAGGTTTCGCAAACTAACTGAAACTTTTGGACCAACTCCAACTAGCTACTTTAAATAATGTGTCATCTACCATTATTTTTGTAATTTGCGGGAAACATAAAGCACAGTTAGAGCACTTTTAAGATACTGCTTTCAAATTTGCAGACATTGATGTTCGATTAATATTATCCACAGGCAGTATCCTGTTCCATAGCAGCATACTAAATCACCGGGATGATATCAAAGTAAAACCTAGTCTTGATAGGTATACTATATTTCTATATAGTCTAAAAGAGGGGGGGGGGGATGAGTTAAAGGGGGATGTTTTATAGCTATTCTGGTTCTCAAGATATTAAATTTAGCTTTAAAATATGCTACGTCTACAGAATGCTCCTTTAATACGTTTTGATGATGTGAGCGCCTCAGGACTGGTCTAGATGAGAATGTAAACTTCCGTTGTTTATAAATTCTATTAACTCAACCAAAACAATGTTTTTTTAACTTCATATAAACATGTAAGCACTGTTTGGATAGCACTCAAGACCATTTGCCCTTCACAATTTTGTTAATACATTTTAAACCTATCATTTGAGTCAGTAGTAATGGCATGTTTTCCCAAATGGGTTCTGTTGCATCATTTGTTAGACTTATGAAGTATACCAGTCACTTTGCTTAATAACGCCTCAAAACTTTAAAGTATCACTTCAAAAAAAAGAGAAAAAAATTGAAAGTGATTTACAAGATTTGGATATTCCTGAACTGCTAATTGTGGATATCAATGTTCTAGAACGAATAGATATTAATTTTGTGCCTAGAACTGTCCTTAAAGTTTAAAGGTATGCTGTATTGGCAACAAATTAATGCTAGATATTCAAATATGGTCACCTGTGGTCAATATTCTTAAACTGTATTTATTACAACCTTCGAGGAAATTTTCCTCACTGGGACATTCAGCCATCTTTTGTGTTCATTAAATATTGTCTGAGCACAATTTGGAGAGTAAAGACCTCCAGGAAAGTCCTTTTTGAAAATTTATAGCAATTATAGCATGTTATAATTTGGGCCTATACTGACTACCTTTAATAGTCATGGCTCATGATGATGGCTGGTTGTATTTTGTACTTGAATATTGTTTACACACTTTTATAAAGCCGATCTAACGCTGCAATTGAAGACTTGTAAATAAACCGATCATGTATGAAAAGATAGCACTGTACCATCACTGTGGCATCATGTTCACCAAACTCTCTCTGATAGGTCATATTAAATTTCATTTTGAAGAATGAAATTTCGAAGCAGGAAGTAGATTATTGCAAACTATATAGAATCAGCGTGGTTTTTCAACTGTCAGAAGTTTTGCGACGTCTTGGATCTACTGGTACAGACCGAGGCAAGATCGGTCGTTGCCTCGCAAATCGCTATTAGAATATATCTATATATATTTACGTTAAATGCGTTGCCAGCTATTAAAAAAATCTGGGTGAAGAGTCGACCGTTAACTATCCCTGCCGTATTAAATTGGGAAGGAAAAAAATGATGATGATTTCAAAACATTGTGATCATATTTCACAATCAGTAGATCAAGTTTGGTTGAAGTTATCATCAGTTGTAATCACAAAAGGAAGTTGTTTGCACAGGAATCATAATTTTGCTTTTCATTGAGGACATGGGGTCTTTGTCTTCAGTGACTTATCATAACAGTAGATGCCTGCTTTAAAAACTGCAACACAGCATGTTGTTAGTGATAACTTCCTGATATGTATATATACTCTGTGTGGATGACTTGATACATGTGTGTGACTGTATTCAGCTGCTGTGCTTCTGCCAGAAGTGCCAAATAACCAAAGCTGCCTCAAATTGTGTGTTATGATCCAAGATGTATACTTTATAAATTATAAAATATCAAAGAGCGAGTGATTTGATTTAGGAAAAAAAAGAAAAAAAAACCAAAGGGAAATTTATCACACCACATATTGGCATAGTTTGGAAAATAATTCTGAGCTGTTTCTGTTTTGATTTTATACATCCTGTTTCTATATGGAGGAATTTCAAACATACGAGAAGATTGCAATATCGGATTGTTTTTAACGGCCGTCCGTCAGCACGTGTATCAGAGTACGATCACTCTAACTAGTCTGTGACTGTGCATCAGAAAAGAAGGCTTTGAAAGTTGCGGGTTAATTTTGCAACTTTTTGTTGCTTTTGTTGTGATATTTGTGTAAATTTCAAAAGTTTTAACAATTTTTGAAATTAGCGAAGTCAAGGGCACGAGAAGAGTGCGTTTTGTTCTTTCTCTTTATTCTACACAAGAGTACCTTTGAATAATAGCCCTTCAAGCAGTTAACACAGGGTTTTGAGTGTATGCAGTACTACTGTGTGCACATATACATACATATATACATATAGTGTAAAATGAACACAGTGAGTAGTGTCAAACATCATCCATGGTCTTGTTTGTTATCAGTGGTGGATTAAACAAGGAGGAATCATCAGATAAAAGACTCTGGCTTCAAGAATTATCACTGAAAGGAGTTGCTAGCCTGGGTATCATGATAATCTGATTGGAAATAATAGCCAAACTATTTTGACAGCTTGTAATAATACATCTAGTACCACTGGCACTGCAGTTTAATGCACTTTAACTCATTGTGGTCTTGTGTGGTGTTTTGCTACAGATAATGGATTGTTAAATCATAGTGTGAATTCCTTTCCTGGTATCAACTTTATTTGACTTTGCTCAGTTGATAACCTTTGAGCTTTCGAAGGCTCACTGTGAGATTTAACTTTACTTCTTTCTTTCATTTTTAAATACCCATTGGTATGTTTTGTACACATTTAACAGTGTAGGTACTGTACTTGATGTACTACATCATGGATTATCCTGGAGTTTAACAGAAGAAATTTGTAACTTTTGAACTTTTTTTATCTGCTGTGGAACTGAGAAAGATCAGGATGTCAATTGTGTGAGGAAATTGTGTTGGAGTAGAAAGTGTTGTTGGCGGGAGTAAATATTTTCCCTGAGATATTCTGGATAGTTTCTTGAGGAAAAATGATGAGCATCTCTAACTTACCACAGTGACATTTACATGTTTTTATTTTAATCTGTGTTTGCTGATATGGGAATTTGCATATTTTGCCATGAAGACTTGATTGAATGTTAAGTATGGCATCAACTAGCCTATAGATACTACATCAAGAAAAATTATTCATTTTGTTGGATTATGGAGCAATATTTAACTTTGGATTTCCTTTCCATGGAAGATGAGGCAAATATGAAACATAGTGCCAAAGATATGATCAAATTCTATTTATTTACATATCTTTAACATAACTTTGACAAACTAGGCTGTTTTTACAGGAGTGTTTTTTTTTTTTGTATCATTTATAACCCAAGTATAGTTTTTCTAGGGATAAAAGTTTAGAAAGTGAAAAAAATGGATAAAAAGGCAATTGTAGCAGCTCTTCGTCGTCGTCCTTCATTTCAGTTTGGCCGAGGTTCCTCCAAGCCTAAAGATGATAAAAGAAACAGACAGTCGAAGGCCCTCCCTCCTCCGACTGAGGGGGCAGAGGGGGAAACACCTGAGGAACATGACAAGAAATTGGAAGAATCCCTGACCGATCAGGAAGTAGAAGCTACATTTGAGAAAATGTTGGTGAGTCAAGATTTTGGTTTTGTTTAGTTTCTTCTTTTTCCTGGAAGGAACGTTAAAAATTGTCTGAGAATTTGATATTCAATGTATTTCATGTCGGATTTTCTTGATGTCATATTTAAGTAACAGAATGGTATTATCAATTACACACTGGGTAGAAGGACAAGAGAGATTACTTGTCGTATAAAAAGCTAATAAGTTTCTGATTCTGTACCGGGAAAAGACTGATCCCAACATGAAAGTTGTGAATTATTGTATGATATATGTTACAACAAGAAATGTACATGTAGCTATCACTGTTAAAGCATTCAAGTCCTAAATATGAGGTATGGGCAGTGGTGGCACCAACTTAGGCAGTTGGGGGGAGGGGGGGGGTTGTGGGACAACTGGAAGTGAAGGAATATTTTTTTTTTAGGATGGGGGGGCTCAAAAATATGAAAATGATATGGGAGAGGGATTTAAGGGGAGGGGTGTCGCTTCCCCTTTGAGAATTTTTGTACTAAAATGACTTAGATTCAAAATGGTGCTATCATTTGACAATTTATCACATGTCTAACCTTCCTAAAATATTTCAATTTTCTGGTGAGCAAGAACTGTTTTCAAAGTTTGACAAACTGAATGCTAGCAGCTTTGAGCAAATTAAAAATGTTTTAAATATTGCATTGAAAATTACCCTCACACAGTACACATACTGTCAGGCACACCCATTAGTACTAGTTCATATTAGCAGACTCAGTGTTATGGTATATTGCATAAACCTCATACTAAATATACCTCACATATATGATATATATACCGACATACGGAGCTTGTGAAATGTAGCGTAGTATTGGTCTGCTAGTGTGGGCTACATTAGTACGCCCACTTGTGTGAGTCATAACCTATGTATTTATTTATCCTTTTGTAAGCATTTCAGAGACATAATGGCCTGGCCTTCTTTTGAACTTGGCTAGAAGTATGGTTTGTTTATACCTGGCAGAGATATCATAAAATATGCACCAAAAGCATGATGCATCCACTTCAGTTGTAAGCTGTGTTAACTCATACATATATATAGGCCTAGGCCTATATATACATATCTTTAAATGTATATGTAGGCCGATATATACTCTATATATGCACACACACTGTATGTATGGTACAGTACAACCCGAATTGAAACTAACTACTGTACGTTTAAGGTTAGCAGTATTCTGTGTAACTAGTATTTAGATTGTCACTTTATACAAGCAACACTACAGTATCATTAAAGTGCATCTAGGGTGTTGCAAAAGTGTTTAAAGCAGTCATTACACAGTTAAACAGTTTCACACAATAGTATTGACATACTGGCAAAGGGGAAGTGTACACATCTGGTACACAAAGTCAGAGATTTGCCAAATTTACTTTGTAGTATACATAGCTTGATCAAATAACTAACAATAAAAATGCATCTGGTATTTGAAATTTTATAGGGAAATAAAATGACGAATATTTTGCTCTTTTTGGTTCTGATGCTTTGGCATCCATCGGAACCTACTGTATGCAGTCAGTTGGCGTATGTGTGCGTACGGGTGCATGTGTGTGTGTATGTGATGCCCTAGTGTGTAAACATGGTATCTGAAGAAGGAAATATGGGATGGATACTTGGTACATATGTTGGCCATGGTCAGAATGATGCCTATAGATATATAGTACATGCTTATGAAATCATGAAATTTATAGTTATTCATGCATGCATCTGTTTCTATACAATGTCACTAAATAGACTTTGTCGACATGATAACTGATTCATGAATATTAACTCTATGAATATGAACCACTAAATGTTTTTGTTTTCTGGTTAACTTTAACCCTCATTGTGGAAATTTGCAATTGATGCTGTCACGCTTTTACAGTGGGATTTAATATGTTATTTTTCTTGTGGTTTAATTGACATGTTGTATATTTTGATATTTTCAGCAAGATGTTAATTGTTTGTAATTGGATATAGTTGAATGAGTATTGAGAAATTAATCATCCAAAAATAATTAAGTAAATCGTTAGTGACTATTGCTAGCTTATAAAAATATCACAATGAAGAACATATAAGTTAACATACATATTGCAGGAAGAAATGTTGTAATGTTAATTGAAAAGACGCGACTTAAAACGTTCGTTCACAATTTCCTGCTTTGGATTCATGGGAAGAAGATGTACCTTCGAATGAAACAAAAAAGGGAGGGGGAGGGGGGGGGAGGGATTCCTGGAACAAATATGATAGCATAATAAGTATAGGTAACACTTAAAAGATAAATGCAATTTGTTTCATTAACCAATCTGCAGGGGCATGTAGGGCCGACAGGTTCAGATAAAATATGTACTGTGTTTATATTCCTTGGGAGAGGAAGGGAGATGGTACAAGGAAAGGGAGGGGACATGCCAGCAGGAAGGATTCAAAGTTATATTTTAGGTTACATGCTCCTATGTCATTGTACATCAATCTTTCACCCATCTGATATGTACCTGTCCTCATGAATGGTGATAGAACGTAGGACTTAATTTTTGTGAACTGAGTTTAAAACTTTTGTGCTGTCCTTAGAGGAAGGTATGTAAGTAAATACTAAGAAGTAAGGCGGGCAGGGTTGTGAGTGATTTACTTTTACACAGAGTGACAATTATATAGACGGATTTGTCAGTCATGGGGCGGGGTGGTTGGGGTTGGGAGGGTTGGGGAATGGGAGGGTGGAGGGTCACTTTAGAGAGATAGTGTGATCTCAAATGATATCATTGCAAGGAGGTTGTTGAGTCTGCTCACAACTATCGAAACCTGGCAAGATATGCAGTTTTGAGCTCGTGATTTTTCATGCACTTTTACTTGGATGTGAAAGTGTGTTACTAGTTCTAATAATAAAAATGTTTGTGTTTGAAATCTAGGGCAGTAGTATAACATATGTTGTAAGTTAAATCAATATCACAAGTAAATAACTTATATGGAGTTTTTTATGCCTGCACATTGGCTATGTACAGAATCTGTCTGCTTTTAAACCAAATCTATGTGTTTTCTGTTGCAGGAGGATATGGGCCTTACAGGTGAAAAGGCAATGCCACTCAGAAGTCGAGATATCAATAGCAAGAAGAAAATGGTGGTACAATATGTCAAGAGAAAGGGAGATTCATTGGTAAGATCAGAAATTATATTTTTTGAGCGAAAAATGCTGATATTTGAAACCTTTCATTCTCCTTCAATGTCTGTTTTTTTATTTATATATTTTTTTTTAATCAACTACCTGTACGTGGAAACACGGATTCTGTATGTGAGTTCTTTGCTTTGACTGATTTTATGATACTTTGTAGAATTGTATTTATTTTCAAGACACATTCTGAATTATAGATATAGTCATGACCTCAACAGAGTCAGGACCAATGTAGCCGAAATAAAATATTAGCAAGCGTGGGATTATGATCTCGACTTGAAGGGTGTTGGTTTGGTTGTTACTAGATACGTGAATTATGAAGTTGAGCATAACTAGATTCAGCTGTTTAATTGCAGCATGACATTTCACTTAATAGAACTTTGTTAATTATTATGGAACAAGTACTATGGACGTTTCTGTTTTGCATTTGCCCAAATTGTGCTTTATGTTCAACTTGCAAAGTGCAAATTATGCATTCTAAAGAGAATTTCATCTCTTGGTATCTCCCCAATATATGATCTTCCTAACATGTGGGACAATTCAACAGAATATTATACAAGTAGTTTGGGCTCTTCATAGATTTTCCATAAAATCAATGAAAAAGAGGTTGCCGAGGAGGGACAAAGTCTCGGTTTTGACAGAATGTCAAAGAGAATTTTTATCTCTGTTGTTTTTACCCAACTCATTCCATTCTTTCCCTCCCCCCCCCCCCCCCCTCTCTCTTATATGTCTTAGTTTATGTCTGCAGTATTGTTGTGTTGATCTG
>KN886942.1:48466-60030 GCA_000934455.1 Apostichopus parvimensis
TTCGTAAAGCCAGTTTGCAGACTGTCCGACCCAAGAAGAATTGAGAAAGATGCGACTCGACCGTCGTGACCTAGTGTTGAACAGTCGTCAAGGATTGTATAATCTAATATAACTCTCTATTCACCGGTTGCTTGTTTGGGTGGCATTCGAAATGAAACCCCCCGTGATTTGGTTACATCTGTTAAAGACTTGGCAGTTGTAATCGCGAACCTCATCACACTGTGTGGCAGTGGTCAACGTCCCCATCAGGGGAAACTGCTACTTGCTGAGTTTCCCTGACTGTCGGGATGCTACATCAGATTGGCTTAAAGGCATTGAAGACTCGCCCGAAACCGCGTGCAGCCATCTGAAAAAGTTAACTTTCTGTTGCTTGCAAGTGACGTTTTGTTCGTGTCGCTACAAAATGCAGACTGTAATGAAACATGATACCTTAATTGTTATCTTTAGCTGGACCTGAGATGTCCATCGCTGTATCGTTTGTATACTGTTCTGTGGGTATTGACCACAGTTGTATGTAGTGACTGTACACTAGTGTCTAATTACCGACGGTAGCAAGCTGTGTGTGTATTTTCTGGGATCGATGGTGGTGTTTAAAACTTCTGTTACACCTCATTCGAAACTAGGTCAAATTACCGGCATTAGACTTTTCTCTTTGCGCGAGTCTTCACACCCTTTAATCTTTATCAGTCGTAGTTGTATGCGCACGTACACCTTCATGACTAACCATGTTACGAGGATCCAGTTAAGAGAGGTTGCTCTCAGTCTGGGACCCGCTAAACTTGAAATGTTTCTATTCTCTTCAGGATTAAAGCTAAAGAAGTGAACACCACATTAAAGCCATTTTATGAAATTGGAGCGATAGTTTGTCAGTACTAGGACAGATTTTCATTAAGTACTACAGTCATCACTGGTCATCGTCTTAAACAACTGTCAAGCTTTGTCGGGCCGTTGAAAATATGCTTGCCAACCCCAGCATTGTCATGTAGAATATTCATGGCTTCTTGTAACTCAAAAAGGAATGACATTGTGTTATTTTGCAAGGTGACAAAACAGTCCAATTTTATATGTAAAAATCAACAGCAGTTATTGTACAGCCTATGTCTGACACGACATTATTGCACAAAATTCTACCCCAAAAGAAAAAATATTCATGACCACATTTGTCATCAATGGAAAAAGAAAAGAGACGAAAGTTGAACAGTTGAATTCCTTTATTCTTCTGCTGTAGTTCTGTAGCTCAAGGCTACAGTTATTCTTCATTCATGTGAATATCCTTGTCATTTATCGTGCTCGGCTAGATCCGATACAAAGAAGCCGTTTTCCGTCCCCTCTTCCTCCTTTTGGCCTTTTTGGCTCGATCACATGTAAACATTGTTACCTTTCATTGTACCTCTTGTGTTTTGATGTAAAACTTTGATCAGGAAGTAAAACACGGCTCTAAGGACTGTAACTATGAACACCGAACAAACCTACCTTTTAATCTGTACCAGTGAGTGCTTCATATATCACCATCCAGGAATGTGTACAGTCATAAAAAGAATCCTAGTAAAGTAGCACTTAACAGGTAACATGTACATAGTAAAATATCTAGGAAAAAACAAACAATGTTAAGAATGTGTAGGTGCAATGTCTGATGTAGAACTTTAAGTTTGTACATGAAACCACAAAATACCATCTCTCTGTGTAATACCACGATAAAACCCAAAGTTAAAAAATGTATTTGTAATTAATGTAGTTCAGTATTTTGTGTTTGGTTATCGATTTTAGCAAACCTACTGGGTATCATTCAAACTAAGTTTACCATTCATCAAACTCATCTATAAACATGCTAGAACTGTTTGGCAAGTGAAGGTAAAGAAGCAAACTTACTTAAAATGAATTGAACTTTCTTCCAAGCCCATTTCTTTGGCCCGACACTATTTCCGTGTATTTCTAATCACATCGGAGGCTTCAAAGTTTGGAATTTTTTGCACTGTTATATAAATTTATGAAACCTGACCAGTTAAGCGCATTGCCTGCATTGTCAATTGATTAAGTATGAAACAGCATCATAAACCTTAGCAATCTGTGGGGCTGGGGAATGGGGGGGGGGAAGCAGAGGGAGGAAGGATGATGGGTGAATGAAAGCAAAGTCAAAGGGTTTATTTATGTCACACCAACTTTAGTTTGTATAAAGGTATAAAAGCATCGTGAAATAGGTGAATGCTTATATTTCTATACAACACTTTGTAATGTATGTATCACTGATTTCACACACTTTCCAGATTATGTTCATGCAGAGATGCTCTAAGCACCTGTTATTGGTTTGCGACAAATAGCTTCGTACATTTTCTACGTACAGTCGTACATTCTCACTGCACCTTCTAATAAAATCGCTGTTAAAAATTTCCCTTTTACTGGTTTTGGTTGCTGTCCATTTGGTATTAAACATTTTACTAGAGTGGGATGGACAGTGGTATATGGTCAATCTTCTCTTTGGAAAATTTCAAGTAATTTTTTAGCTTTATTTAATAAAAGTTCTTACACCATCAGAAATCTACTTTATCACATTACTACACACACGGTATGACTTGATACAGATATGTTGGTATTGATTCCATCTGTACGAAACATCCTGTGAACGAAGTGTTTTTCAAGCCAACTGAATGGCCCTGAGCCTCTGGTTACACATTAAATACTAAACACCAAAGTCGCCCAGAACTGTCTGCTGTCGATGTAGGAACATATTCCTCGTTGAGGTTTTAAAGTCAAGCCAATTGTCACCGTAGAATAGCTTAAAGATTCAGGTGTTCTTTTGGTAGTAGTCTTGTTACAACTATAAAAACTAATTATATATTTGTGATTCTTTACACCATCGACTCCAAAATTTACAACCTCTGATAAGTGTGAGAGAATTTTCTGTTAGATGAACTTCTTCTATCGAGTGGTTTAATGCAAGAGGGAGTTCTGCTGCATAATTAATGATCAAGAACTTAAAGTTGACACTCTTGGAGATTAGAAGTGTTTTAGATTTAGTTTCAATTAATTTATTATTTGATGTTTTGGTAAATGTTCACATTCTTACAGTACCTATGTATACAAGTATCATACTAGGCATACGTAGTAGTGTTTCTTTCAAACTTTAAATTCAGTTGATTTTAATATGAAGTGTTTTTGTACTTTCATTCATCTTTGTATTTGTCTATATGTCTTTATGTACACTTCGATCTACCTAAGGTATACAGAGATGCCGACCAGTACGATTTTATCGCATTTACTACTATAAAACAAGTGAAATACGATAATACGATATTGCCTCTTGAAAATACGATTTTTCATCTTCCAAAAAAAAAAAAAAAACACGTTGAACAACGAGCCTACATGGGCAGGAAATACGCGGTATCTTCAGCTTTACAATTTTCTCATTAAATGTTAATGAAAAAGCAAACATTTTACTTGCCCGTTCTTATTAGTAAAACATTTTTCTGACATTTCACTGGCCCATTTCACTGGCCCATGAAAATCATGAAAATCTGATATTTTACGATATTCAGTCTGTTTTTTTGTGTCAAGAGGTTGGCATCTCTGCGTATAACAACTGCTAACATTCTTGCACTGCCCCACAAATGATATCCTTTGGGGTCACTGCCCTCTTTCTTTCAAATGTAACATTTCAAAGCTCAATAGAACCAACAACAAGGTCAGTTGTAATGCCATGTCTGTCACCATTGTTTTCGTTGCGGTTGTCATCGTTGTAGCCTCCTCTCATGAAAATAGACAGTGAAACAATGGTGTATTTATACCCCAGAAATACAAAGTACAAAGAAATAATGACAAAAGATGACATTAAGGATGAAGCAAAGCGAAAGAAGATCAGTTACTAAAATACATTATAGAAAAGTGAGCTTTGAGAGTAAGGCTAGACACAAATATTCAAAATGGCAAAGAATTTTTCCCCTTTTTCTTCTGAGACAGACTGACAAGAATGCTCCTCCATTAAAGATGCTTAGCGTTTTAGTTATTTTGTTTAATTTGTCGTGACATTTTTCTCTCTGGCAATGTTATGATATCTGTGGCCTTAAAGGATTTTATTTGTTCTCTTTTGGTCCTTGATTGATTTTCTGTCCGATAAATTTAGGTCTTCCCATAAACAGGAATCGATTTGACGGGTCTGGATTAAATGGAGTTGATTCCTTTGACAGAGTAGAACTTGCTGGAAATTAAATTTTTAACTGTAGACGTGACTCTGTTTTTTTGTTTAACTTTGACTTAAATTCTGAATTGGGGAATTACTTTGAACAACAGGATGACTTGTTTAAACTTCTTAAAGCAGCATTATTGCAGTACACTCTTTATTAAATGTATCATGATGTAATATGATTTGAATATTCCTGCTTTTATCAAATAGAGTTTTACTTTTTGGCTATAGCGTTCAGAATATGCTATCGAAGATCATCTTGCCTGTCCTGCAGAGCATAGGCTAAAAGCATTGTATCCTAGAGTATAGGACAAAAGCATTATATCCTACAGTATAGGCTACAAGCATTGTGTCCTAGAGTATCTAGGCTAAAAGCATTGTATCCTATGCGGTAAACTGTACAAGTGCAAAAGCCGACATGACATCGATCGTTGTAACATTTCGGTAACATTAAGAAACTGATGCGGATTATCGGCTTTCAGCACTTCAAGATATTGTGATTAAGTCAAACGGTCTTTCATTCAGTGATTCAGAAAAAAAGGGGGGAGAGAGGGGGCTCCTCTCTTCAGGTGACTTACTGCATATTCTCATCCACCTATAAAATTTAGAAATTGGAAAATGCTTTAGCACTGAACCCCCTAAATCCCATATCCCTGGCACTGCTCACTTTCTATCCCTTCAAGTGGAAACAAATATATAAAAAGAAATGTTTGTGGTGGACTTGAGTAAGTCAAAGGAGGATTTTTTGAGACTTGACTTTAGAAGAGCAAGAGGCTACTTTAAAGGCAGATTTATCAATCAATCGTGCTATCAATCTTTATGGATTATTGAGATCTTTCATTAAGCTCATATTAGTTAAGGAACAAAGTAATTGAGTGGCTTAATCGAAAGCAGATTTGATCTCCTAGGTTTTTATTTGTTAAAATGTTTTCAGATAAGAGCGGATAAACTCTGCCTGTTGCCTCGTGATTTCACTCTTTTCATTAGGATTCTGTGTATTCTATTACATATTTCCTACCAAATCTTACAACATATTTAATGCTTTCTGTATATCCTGGAGGAGATTTTCATTACAAGTACAAAATATCAAAAACTTTCAAAATAACAAGGATAGTATATTTTAAATAGGTAGAGAGGACCAAAGGAAAGACCGCAGATTCTTATTTGAAGTTTAATTTTGTTCATATTTTGGTTCAACCTGTTTGATGATGGATTTAATAAATTGGTTGCTACAAATGTAAGCTTCTCCTTGGTTATGTTTGTATTTGGAGTTGCTACTCTGATCGAAATGTTACTACTCTTGTGTTTTATCATTTTTTTTCATTTTTTTTGTTTGTTTTATGCCGTAGCATCAGTTCAAAGCATATGTAAAATTTATGGTCTGTATTTATGTTGAATCTATTATGAATACATTTTAATAATCTGTGCTTTCTGTTGGAATTTTTGGTGACATAGGATCTGTATCGTCGACTGAATTAATCAATATTTTATGTCGTTTCTTGTTCGTATTTCCTCATCAGACACGAGCGGGTCCTGAATGCAATAACAGAGGTAGCAGAGGAAAAGCGTTCTCCGAGGTTTTCACCCATCATCGAAGCTTTGAGGCAAGAAAATACGCCACAAGGTCCACAGCTCATGGTAATATATTTATTTTATATGAAGTATATGTGGACATAGGCGTAGGAGACCAATTTGATTTGGAGGGGCTGTAACGACTTGCCCGAAAAATATAACCAACATTTTTTGTGCGCTCCGCGCGCGTTCAACATGTTAATGTGCATAATCATATAAGCATGCATCGGTTATTACATCGTATGCCAAATGAAAAATTCTAGCATATTGCCTGAATTTTTTTTCAAATATATTTGGTTGGGGGGGGCTGTAGCCCCACCAGCCCCCCGCCTCCTACGCCTATGTATGTGGAAAAAAAATCAATTCACTTGAAATTTGAGAATATGAGTGTTTTGATGGCTGTATGGTAGGAAACAAGTTCATCTTCAGAATATTAAAGAAAATAATTAGAATATGTTTCTTGTGTTTACCTTCGTCATTGTGTAACTTGACGGATCGATAGTTCATTTAGCGGTGACTGCATCCGTATATAAAAGCATCCAAGAAATAGAAGATATGAAAATAATCAATAGCTGATACTTAATCAGTGTCAATATTTAACTTTATTAGAACATTTTGCTTGGCAATTGTCCTGTATGTTTTTTAAGTCCCATTTTAAACTGAAAGTATTTTAGCAAACAATCATTTGTAGTAAAGCAAATTTCCAGTTTTGTATTAAACTTTCGACTGGAAAAGTCATAAACTTTCTGATGCTTATCCCATACCATATCATGCCACAGAAATAAGGAGGCATCAATGGGGAAAATATGATGAGAAAGAGTTGGATTTATTGTTTTTTTAATTTGCTAGAGGACCCCTACCTCTTAAAGAGTGCATTTTGTGTTGAGAAGGCATGGATGGGAGGGGGGCGGGGGGAGTATACACCCTTCCTCTTCAACCCCACATGAAAAATTAAAAGTAGATATAAGCACTACCTTGCATGTAGACCTAATGACAGATCTAATGTATGGCCTAACTATATATCTGAATGCGCAATTTTTAAGTGTAAAATTTAATTTTTGAGGGCGCTTACACCTCTCTCTCTCTCTCTCTCTCTCTCTCTCTACCCCCAGAATACAAGTATGCAGTTGATCAATGCGCTCATCACCAACGCGGAGGATCTGGACTTCAGATTACATCTCCGTAACGAACTGTTCAGAACAGGCATGTTGGAAATGCTTCCGGTAAGTCGACTCATGACTTGACGTTAATTGAAATAACTTCATGCAAGTTCTTTTCTTGTATTCTAATATTAAACCATTCACTCATGTACACGCCCACTAACAGAATTTACTATATAGCTGTCGATGGTTCAGATATGACTTTAACGATAATTAGCAGCTTAATACAATTTGACTGATAATTAATTAGGGAAGCTAGGTCAGCGTACAATTGCTACAAGTTTAAACGACCTCACACAAAGATCATTAAAACAATAAACACAGCGAAGGTAATTTGCCTAACTTACATATATGGTTAATAAAGGGATGTATACTTCTTTTTCTCCCAATATAGAATTGCAAGATTTTCTATATTAAAAAAAGTTCTTAAAAATGGTTGTTTCGTTTGTTCTCGATGCAAGCGGGAAAGATTCAATTGACTGTATAATAATTGAGTTGATAGAGTACAACTGTCCATCATTTAAATATGTAAGTTTGAATGAAAGGGATACCAATTCGGAAGGTTATACAGAAACCAAGGAAGCTGATTTACTTGAGTCACCAAAAGTATAAAAGCAATCAGAATTAAGATCAGAATTAATCAGAATTAAGATCCAAACAGAACAAACAAAGCCATTCTTAGAGTTTATCTCAGAGTTTATTAGGGATGTGTTATGAAGCCAACTCATAGTTTGTATGAATGAAATGCATTCTTTGGAAAGAAAAAAACATATTAGACCAATTGCAGAGGGGAAGTTTAGAAAATTTCTCAAAATACATTTCATGTATGTGAAACTTGTTCTGATCATAGAGTACTACTAGGTTCTGATTTGACGTAGTATGCTCTGACCTTTAACAGTTTATCAATAGGACAACTTCCTCAGCTTTCCCCTAGCCTGTATGGTTTCTCAAATTTATATATCGATGATCACATCTGTGGTAGGCAGTATTCCTTCCAAACTCCTGTATGCACACACTCACACACACACAAAAAAAAACTTCTGCTGCTGCAAATTCCCACAGCAGACCAGCATTGAACAAATGTGAGAAATACATAGCATGGCAGATTATTTCCTAATCAGCCAAGCTGCAATGTAGCTGCAGCCCCCTCAGCACCTGACACGATACCTACTCGTCTGTTAATAGTTGGGTTTAGACCAAATCGACGAAAGATTCAGGGTTTTTTTCATTGGAATCATTGCCATCATTGGACCATCATTAGTTGCGCAAGTTTGAATTTGTCATGTCGTTATCACCTGACATACATACATACACATTGCATGAAAAGACATAGACATTGTACTGTACATCCCTGGTATTCAAAATTGTGTTTTGCCACCCTTATTAAGGGTCTCCCAAACTTTTGGAGGATTTTTTTCCAGAAAATTTGGAAGAGAAGTGAAGTTGCCATATCTTTGTGGTAAAAGTAGAAATACCTGGAATATTAAATTGCTTCAAAGGTTGTTCCAAATATAACATCATTTTGCAACTAGGCACTCTTAAATCATATACAAAATTTCTCAGAGGGGAGGAGGGGAAGGGGGCCTACCCCCCTCCCTGTAGAGCCCTTCCTCAGGTCACAGCAGGCAAGATAATGAAGTTCAAAGTTGGGGTTACCAAGCAAGCAAGAAAGTTTGAATACCAGGGTTTTACATGAATGTTAACATTCAAAAGGTGGCTTTATAACATGATATCCAAGGGAGTAGAGGAGAAGATCTCTAGAGTAGACCTGTTATGTTTGCAATATTGTTCATATTTCGCTGACTAGATATAGTTAACCTTTGTTAACATCTTACATTTCGTAGATTTAATACATTTCACTGCAAACCATTTCACAATACCATGGGAATAAAACTGGAGTGGGGGGGGGAGGTGCAGGGGAGGGGTGTAGAGGCAGGGTGATGGTCAAAGGAGAGTTTCTTTGTGAGTTAAAGCTTTGAGGTGTGGGGGGAGGGGACTTATTACCTGCAATGTTATATAATATCATTCCAATGATTAAATTATGAAATATGAAGCAGAGATCAGAATTGTATTCTAACCAAATTCTCAGTTACTCTGAAGTATATATATATATTATCAAATTTAATGTCCGTCAGATTTCTTGCGATATCCATTTCCCAGAGTTGCCCTTATTCAAAAAGATTTATGACGGCATGGATTTATATGTAAAAGATGCTAACATGACTAGTATTATAAACACAAATTTGCCTCTGCCGTGATAAAAGAAAGCAATATTGTTAAAGAATTTTAAAATTTTTGTAAGGAAATCAGTCTAATCAAGACAGGTTTCCCTTTTGGCATTAGCATAAGGCTGAATCCTGACCATTCAAAATTATTTTTCCATTTGTTTTTTTACAAAATGAACTCATTTGTGTTGATAGTTTCATCCTCCGTATTTATAACTTTGATTAAGTTGAAGGTTTCACATCAAATTTCACTTTCCTGTATTTTCCAAAGTTTTTTAAACTTAACACAGAAGTGCCATTTTACAAGGTAACTTTACAACTATTTATTAATTTGTCAAAAATATATAACCCATTCATGCAAATGGAAAAAAAAAGTCACAGAAACTTTAAAGGGATGGCTAACTGTGATAGCAATCTATTTTATTTTGATTATAATTTTTTGTTTTTCTCATTGAGGCACTTTAAGCACTTAACAATCATACTTAATATAACCTTTTTTGTGAATGCTATGATTTATGAAGTTATGCAGTGTATTATAAAACTATTGCAATTTAAACTGCTGCATAATGTATGCTATTTGGCATAGTAAAGCTCATTTAACTCTACTTCATATTATTTTGCAACAATCCCCCTCCCTCCCCTTCCCCCCTCCCCCTCCCCACCCCTCCATTGTCAGGTTGGCATTTTTTTTTGTCTGAGCTAACTTCTTTGCAAATCTCATTCAAATTTCTGTTCAGTTCTTGTACTGTGACATGTAGCTCATCATACTTGAAGCAATATTTACCATTTTGCTTGGATTGCAAAAAAAAAAAAATTCGCCCCTCATCGCAGGCTATTAAAAGCAAGCAAAGGATTAAATACATTAAGTGTCCCCCCCCTCCCCCAATGAATAGCTATTCAAGCAGGGGTTTTGTGTTAATTTTTAAAACAATTTTGTCAAACCCAAGAAATATGATTTAAAATAAGGTGTCACAAAGGATTTTTTTTCCCCCCAAAACTAACTCTATAAGCGGTTTCTACCAAGCCGAATTTTGTGGGATTTTGGTCAAACAGAGACAGATTAATCAGACTATCAGTAGTTATATGTGTAAAACTCATCTTCGGATATTGATGACAGAAAATAACCCGGTACGAAGTTCTTGTTTTAAATATGTCAATGCACTGTGTGTCCATAAGAAACAGGACCTCTCCTGCAGGATTGTAGCATTGTCCTTTCAGGTGGAAAACGATTAAGATACTCTGAAGTCTGAAGCCATAGTTTGCATTTGGTAGGAATTTTGCCCATCTTACTAATGGATTTCAACTTAAATATATATATATTCAACATTTTCATTTTTGAAATATTTTCCCATTATTATTTATGGAAAATTTTGGTAGTTTGAGGGTACACAGTCAGGTGTTAGCATATTTCTATACAAAATGCAAACTTTACACTTTATAGCCAGGATGTATAAAGTCCAACCTAGAAAGAGATGTTTTGGAATGAAACAAAAAAATTCTGCTTGTTTGACTACGTATATATTATTGCAATCCACAGGTCTCTCAACTTCAGTCAAAAAGAAAATTTTGTTTGATGAAATCAATCACTTGAGTCCTAGGAATCAATCTATCAACAGATGGGAGAGTTTTCTTTGAAATAACATACACTCTAATTTTATTATTTAGAGAAGGAAATGTATCGTCGTTAATAGTGAAAGGGAAGATCGTGTGCCTGTGTTGATATCTATGTTTTTACATGTCACAGATGTCAGAAAGGGATATATACCTTTTATGCTCCAAACATAAAAACAATAAAACACTTTACAAACCTATTCCCAGTGCATGTGTACTTAACATTTAATACTTTTCCGTTACTGTAGTCAGCAATGCTATATTGTTTAGTATTGTGTAGTAATAAAAACAGGCACATCCATCTTTTTTAGTTTTCATACATTCAAAAAAAAAAATTCATTGCATGTGTTCACTTTCCATACAGTGGATCTTTCTGTTTTGGCCATTTTAATGTACATAGCTTGTTGAACTGTTTAAAACTTGGAGAGATATTTTTAACTTTGCCTAGCATGTTTTATAATACGTTTAACAGCATGATCGCCAAAAACAAAAAAACAGAGAAAAACATGTACTTACAAAAGTACCATTAGTTGCCAGCTTCGTTTGCCATAGTTTAGTGAATAGTAGTAGAAATGAGCGAATAGAAAATTACAAATTACAAATATTTGGAACGGACAATTTTGTCAACATGGTTGTTTTATTATTGCACTCAAGTCATCTCAAGTGGATATTGAGTTTGGGAGATTGTTTATTTTAACCAGGGTTTTTAAAGAAAAAGGTTTCATGATTAATCCAGAGTTAATAACATTGTCCGCAGAATGTATGCATTCATTTCAGTATCACGCTTTGCATTCTACTTCATTGATGGTTTATAGAGTA
>KN886942.1:63212-73922 GCA_000934455.1 Apostichopus parvimensis
TCTTCAAGATCCCCCCCCCTCATCCCTTAGTCAAAATCAAGAAATTGATAATAAGATGATTGATTAATAAATAAATTTAAAAAATGGAAAAGCAAGATTCCTTTGTCAGAATGATGATCAGTCTCTGAGAAAGGTTGAAGTAGGACTACAAATTACAAATAGTAAAGCATGGCAGCAAATTTTTTTTTTGGGGGGGGGGGCAGAGGTTATTGGTTGGTATTCCATTCTAATGATATTTGATGTTTCAAAATATTTTACCCTTGCAAGGAAAGCATGTTGGTTTTGAAAATGACATGTCCTGTCTTCTTGTTGTACCTTGTTAGCAACTAGCATATATACTGTAGAATCAGGAAAACAGTTTCATATCTCTCTATTTTTGTCTTGATTCTCTTGCAGACCCCAGTACTTCAAGTTAATCGAAGAATGCGTTAGTCAGATTGTCCTCCATAAAGCGGGTATCGATCCAGACTTTAGGAAACACAAGAGGTTTGACCTCGTTGTAGAGCCGCTTATAGGTAAGTGCCTCTATCTATGTACACGTCACATTCAACGGTTATGTCATTATGAGTAGATGGATAACATTAATGTCAGCAAAGGAGGCGACCAGGTTGACATCATTATTAGGTCATGTTCATAGCTTCAATACTCCATTCAGTATTTGCAAAACCCCTTCTCCATTCCAGAAAATGAACATTGTAATAAGTACAGAGAAAACATCAACAATTGATGCAATATGTGGCTTGATGATGTCATAGTTAGACTTGATGATGTCATAGTTAGACTTGATGATGTCATAGTTAGACTTGATCAAGTCTTCGTCATTGTGTTTGCGTGTGTGTGAAGGCTCATTAAAATTGTGATATCTGCAAATTGGAACAAGATTTTCTTTGGTTGTTTGGGGAAGTTGTTGATCACAGTTGTATCCTTCACTTAGACCAATGATGGTGGTTGGGTTTTTGACTACTTGGCTGAGGAGGTGAGGAGGGCAGGGAGGAGGGAGTTTTAGATCACAGTTATCTCTCTCAAATGGACCAAATGATGACGGTTGGGATTGTGTCTCCTTGGCTGTGGAGGTGAGGAGGGCAGGGAAGGGGGAGTTTTGATCACAGTTATCTCTCTCAAATGGACCAAATGATGATGGTTGGGATTGTGTCTCTTTGGCTGTGGAGGTGAGGAGGGCAGGGAGGGGGGAGTTTTGATCACAGTTATCTCTCTCAAATGGACCAAATGATGATGGTTGGGATTGTGTCTCTTTGGCTGTGGAGGTGAGGAGGGCAGGGAGGGGGGAGTTTTTGATCACAGTTATTTCTCTCAAATGGACCAAATGATGATGGTTGGGATTGTGTCTCCTTGGCTGTGGAGGTGGGGAGGGTGTGGGGGGGGGTGAGTTCATGACAGTTATCTCTTTCACATAGACCAATGATAGTGGTTGGGTTTGTGTCTCATTGGCTAGGGTGGGTGGGAGGGCTGGGGGGTGTTCATGACAGTTATCTCTTTCACATGGGCCAATGATGATGGTTGGGTTTGTATCTCCTTTATTACTAAATGATAATTAGTTGTATATGAAAAGAGAATTAGATGAAGAGAAAGCCCCAACCCCTTAAGAAAAATGATATTTACAAATATTTAATCTAACATAACATAGATTTACTCTTAAACTGCAAGTCATTTTCCAACCATTCTTCTAATCAAATTTTTTTTACCATGAAACAATATATTTCTAAAGCAAATATACAAAGAATCTTAATTGTTAGCAACTGAGATCGATTTCAAAAAAGAAGATAAATTCAAGGAGGCTTTTTTGAGTACTATCTTTTTAGTCTGCAGCCTTTAACCTTTGTTCATTATTAAACTGAGTAAAGCTATGTCTAGCTATGTAGACCTTTTTCAGCAAGATGAATACAGTGAGAGCTCTCCTAGTGGAAACATTTGCAGATCATATGAAAAAGTGGAATATACTTTCTATTTGACTGTAATAATGACATACAACAAAACTACTAGAATAAACTCTGTATTTATGAATTCGAGAAATTGTCTTCTCCATTTGTAAAGAAGTCTCTTAAAGTTTAATAAACATTCTTACTTTTTATTTGAAAGTTGATTTAACAAAGTGATGTTTTATTTTTTTTTTTTTTTTTCAACAGAGAGCATGATTGATAAGTCCAAGTTTGAAATCATGGAAGTGAAAGCAAAGAGAATGGAAAGGGAGGTGTGTTTGAAAGCAAATCAATTTGTTTTAATTTGTTTATATTTTTTTTAATATTAATATCCTTGTGACCGAGTACTCCATTGAGAGTCATGAGTTGAAATAGTTGTCTCATTTTGAGAAAATGAAACTTTATGAAGAGAGGGAGAGAGAGAGCATAAATAAAACAAAAATTGGCAGATTAAATAACAATAAAAACATAGTAAACGAATGAAGTATTGTCCTCATTGATATATTCACTTACCTGCATTCACATTACTATCGCACTCTCATTCAACATCTTCTAGGATGCCCCCTTTTTTTGTTGTAGTCCTCCCTTACACGATCAATGGGCTATAAAACATTTTTGTAAAGGGAATACCAGAGATGCCAATGCATATTGAAGGCAGTATGTTTACGGCTGCGATTGAAACGCCAGCGACTTTTGTGACACTTTGAGGAATATAATTTTTTTTCTCTCCAAAACTGCTATATAAATTTGAGTACTAACTTATTCCCTGGTATTGTTTTTTTTTTTAAGTCTCACATTCTTTATAAATGACAAGAATTTTTTTGGGTATGTGCACCTAATCCAGTTGTTGTGTTGAAGGCCAGGCCATTCATGAAAACCTTGTAATGTCTTTGGGTGTTTGTATGCCGGTGTTCCAAAAGTACTTTAAAGTAAGTTAGGATGTAGTTAATGGGTAATTTAATCTGTAATTTTTGGTTTCAAAAATTTATACCTTTCGTTTCAGCTTGAGCTTGAATTGACGCTTAGACAAGAAGCGGATGTGAAACTGGAACAAGCCAACAAAAAGATTCGAGAATATGAAAGTAAAGTCAAAGAAATGGATGAGAAAGTAAGTGAAAATAACGACAGAAAAACTGGCCTTAGTTTTCAGCTTATCAGTCGATCAACATTGTGCAGAATCAAGTTGTAAGGCCATCCACCTTCACGAACATCGAAAACATGGTGGAGACGGTCAAGTTGAGTCCGGTGTTGATCAGTCAGGCAGCGTGCTTAACATACCTTCCTTTGCACAGACATGCGTAAAATGTTATTTTCTCTTAACTTGTAATGTATATGAGTGTTGTTTTACATGTTTGGTGTTATTTGCGATAAATATGAATAAACCTCAGGACGATTCTTGTAATATGTGTGTGCTTTTCATATTCTTTTTTTTGTCCCTTTTTGCAGCTCAGCAAAGCCCGAGCAGGATTTGATGTTTCTCCTTTCAAACCACCTGATGTCAGTCCCGCACCTCCTCCCCCGCCTCCACTACCTGGAGGAGCGGCTCCACCACCTCCCCCTCCACCTCCTCCTCCTCCTCCTGGAGGTGGTCCCCCTCCACCTCCTCCTCCACCTCCACCAGGTGGTGGTCCACCCCCTCCCCCACCACCTCCTGGTGGTGGCCCACCTCCCCCACCACCTCCAGGTGGTGGACCCCCTCCTCCTCCTGGTGGCAAGGTGACACCAAAGGGTTCTTCACTACCTTTTGGAATGAAAAAAAAGAAGAAGTATGTCACTGCCACACCAACAAAGAGAGTTGCTTGGAACAAGGTGGGTTGTTTGTGTGGGCTCTCAAGACTGCCTTATGAATCGAAAACTGGTTAAGATATTAATTTTGACATTGTTGTGTTTAGAACGAAATATAATCAGGAAAAACCAATACTGGTTAAACTATCACATTCTATTCCACCTATTTAAGCAATGGCAAAATGGTTTTTGCTGAAATAAAGCATCTTTTATTTTTCCATTAGTGATGAGTCATACAATACAAGATTGTACCCTATGGTCTACAGTCTATGACAAAAGTTTAATAATCTCCTGGTTTGTTGGTTCTTAGCATTGGCTTTTATACCCTTGATTGTATCATAGAGATCATTTTAAACTTGATTAATTCCCATATGATAGTCCTTGCAAGATACTTGACCGGCATACAAGGTACGAGACAAACACGGGTAGTGAAAAAAAACAAAGCAAGAAACAGCCAAAAGTTGTCTTCTCCATCAAGTATTTAGCAGCAAAGTCCAAATGCTTCATCTGTGAATGAACACAGCAGTGGCCATGTGCAGGGCTCAAAATAGTTCTTGTGCTTTTGTGCCAAAATTTGGCTAAGTAGCAACAGGAAAGGCTTATCAAAGCAATCCCAGTCTGCTGCTTGAAACAGATTGTTTCAATACTGGTGCTATGAATTGTCCCCCATGAAAAGTCAATTCATATATATATTTATACATATATATATATATTAGGTTTTCCAAAAAGGTGTTAAGACCAGTGAGCATTTCGCACAAGTCACAATTAAGACATATCTCCAGAGAAGCCCAAAATTTTGGGGTTCTTTTTTTTTGGGGGGGGGGAGTGGGGTGGAGGTTCCCTATGAGGAAACATTTTATATTTCAAGCTCTGGTTTATGTGACCCACCACACTAAATGTAAGTCCATCAATCAATTACTTTTGCAAGAGAATGATATTGGAGAAAACTCTCTATCAAATGTAATCTGGTTTTAAAGATTATTTGACAAAGTTTTGTTATATGAACAGCTTTCACCTTAACATGCTCCCCACACTCCATAACATTTTTATGTATCAAGTTTGTTTCACATTAAATAATATATGTGCAGTTTTAGTCGTTTCCTAAACTGTTAGCCAAAATCATTTTCTGCTCTTTGTATTTTTCCTTTTTAGATTCATGCCAAAAAGTTAAAGAAGAATTCCTTTTGGGTAAAAGTTCAAGAAGAGCAGCTTGAGAATGATGATGTCCTCAAGCATCTGACCGAGACATTTGCGTCCAAGCCAGGTGATTCTCCGTCAAGTGTTTGTTTTAAGGTCACTCTGTGAAGCAATTCTAGAAAGATTATCTTAGTTTGGTTATTTGCAATATCATTTTAAGAAATACTCTAATAAGTTTGGCAACATTTTCTTACGAAATTTGAGATGCTATGCCGAGGAGAAGTAGGAGATATGCATTGCCAAAATAGCCTAAAATGAGTTGGAAATATGATTGGGGTTTATGGATAAGAGCGTGGCAACGACAGTGACGGGGTGGGGGGAGGAGGAGGGAGGGGAGGGAGGGACCTAAGTAGGACATATGCAATTGGCTTGAGAAGTTCTTTTCTTTTTGAACAAACCAAACGTGATAATGGTGTTCTCCAACCAACCCCTAAAAATTAACAGAGATTGATGTAATATTGGTCCGTTCTAGTTCCACGAAACTTATTAGGTATTAAAAAAACCTGAAATATAAAGAAAAACTTGCCAATAATGATCTAACCTTCTCTTGACAGCTAAGAAAATGGGCGGGAAAAAAGGAGACAACGCAGATGGCTCAGAGAAGAAGAAAACTAAAGAACTGAAAGTTTTAGATCCCAAAACTGCCCAAAATATGTGTAAGTATCTAATATACCACATCCTACGTTGGGACCAATTGCGGTTTGAATCTGTTGCCTTCCAACACTTTTTATTCTGTAAAAAAGAAAGAAAAAGGTGTTGTACTTATAGAAAGAAATTAGAGGTAAGTTCAAATTCAGGCTTGGATTCTGAAGTCAGAATTGGAATTTATAATTACAGGATAGTTTCTGCATTATTTATTAGATCAAGTTGTAAAAAAAAGTCAGTATTTTTTGATATATATTTATAGATATATATATATTTTTTTATATAACTATATAGTTCCGCGTTTGTGGTAAAAATTTGTTCAAAAGCCCTTCTCTTTTCAGTTTATTTCTTTGTCTTTTGGTGGCCTTTGGTCATCGGAATTTCAGATACATTCTTGCTCGAAAATACCTTAATTGTGTGTTACTTATTCTTGTGATTCTCGCAGCTGAATCAAGGATGACTTGTAGGATACATCTCTGTTGGGTTTTTTTGTAGATTATATACATTGAAATTAATTTCTTATTTCTGTTTTTTTTTTCTATTTCTTTTTTTTAAATGTAGTCTTTAATGTATAAAGGCATTTCAATACGTCCATAGCACCCCTATTGTAATAGATATAATAATAATAATAATCAGCAGCTTAAGCGACCGCACATGTGGGAGGGACCCACAAGGGCTAATGGATGACAACTTACATGTCGGGTGGTTTCAATTCAACATTTTAACTCAAATTTTGAATCTTTTCAATTTAGAAAGTCATTTCAGATGTGAAAAACTGTAGATTGCTCTTGGATGATAAACCCACCTTACTATGACCCGGCCGGGTTATTGAACCCCGAACCTCCCGATTGCTAAGCCTCATTGCTTCAAATGCCACCACCTTTATCCACTCGGCCTCAGCACCGGTATATCATTTTATATATATATATTTTATATATATATTTTATGTCTTCTGCATCTCTTTGCAATCAGCTATCTTCTTGGGATCGCTGAGGATGGAACACGAGGAATTGAAGAAGAAAATCTTGGAAGTAGACGAAGAAGTTCTGGATGAGGCCGTTATAGGCAACTTTCTCAAAAATATGGCAGAACAAGACGCCATCAATAAAGTGTATGCAATGAAAGATCAGTATGCTGATATGGTGGAAGCAGAACAATTTTGTGTGACGGTATGTGGTAAAAAAAAAACATATTCCAAAAAACAAAATGTAGAAAACTGTAAGAATTAGAAAAGCCACAACAAAAATAAGCTTTTAGAAAAATTCCATTAATAAAACACTGAAAATAGTGCCCAGTCATACCATATGCTCTGTCAGTAGGTGCAACCCACATACATAAATCATGTGATGGGTATTGAAGAAAACTTCTTACAGTGTTTCCATTCATGCACATTTGTCTATTGTGTAGAATTCTGATAGATAAATTCAAACTACTCATTTAACTTGTTACATAACAATTCACAAAGTATAGCTTTTTTGTAGGAGTAGTACTTTGAACAAAACAAACAGACAGGGTTTGCTTTACTTCTAAAAGAGTGGTCCTCACCCCCCCCCCACCCACCCCATCCCCAATCACTAAATACACACCATGTTATAGTCTATTCATAAATGAACCCCTTGTACATGTTGTGTTTTTTTCTTCAGTGTAAAAATCATTTTGACTTTTGAAAGGAACTTGATGAGACTGTTATTTCCAGGAGTGACTTACATTTTAAGAATTCAACCAATGCTTGTTTTTCTTACACATTGCCTTTTTGTCTTCTTGTCATTTTCAGCTTGGCACAATAAAGAGGCTTTTTCCACGGTTAAACTCGATGAGTTTTAAGTTACGTTTCAAGGAACTCGTGGGAGACATCAAACCAGTAAGTCGTCATCGCAAGATTGCTGTACTCATTTCTTGGGGCTGATTCGAACAGTAGCAAATAAAGTTTAGAATAAACTGAAATCACATAATTCCTGAAATCACGTAATTCCAAATCAGTTTGTTGACAATGTTGAAAATGTTCAAATACTCATGATCACATAAATGCTTGTTGATGTGATGTATCAACACAGTGAGTGGCTCAACTAAGTTTACCATCTCTGCCTATTAAAGGCACTGTCTGCAAAAGTTGGATGCCAAGCTGCATAGGGCATAATATTTTGTGCTGTGCAGTTTCACACAATACCAATGCAATTCACACAGTAGGCATTGCTGGTCCGTTTGATATTCAATTCAGCCTTGCTGCAGCAGATTTTTGCAGCTTTTCTTTCTGAAAAGGTTCCTACAAAAAAAAAAAAAAACTGTTAAAAGTGTTTCGAAATGTCCAACTTTGGTGGCAAATTTTGAAATTTCTCAACGTTTTTCACTTTGTTATATTTATATCCTCACCTGTTTATTGATACTTGTTTATACAGAGATCACCATATGCCTGGCTGTGTTGCTTCCTTGTTTGAATACATTATAACATAATAGGGTTAACCAGACAGATATCCAATCGCTTATCAATGTATATTGTAATGCAAACGTGCCAGGATGTAACTTATAAACATATTTACCCGTTTGAAGTCGCTACATGAAATTTTGAGTTTTTGTCACCCAAAAGGAAATTTATTCTTCATGTCTTAACATTCTTTCTTATCTTAGAACATGGGTTTGATTTCTTTCTTACAAATAGTTTTGTTTTATTGGGGACATTATGAAAAAAGTAGCCAAAAGTAGAAAATAGATTGAAAATGACCTCTACAAAAACAGAAGTTCTTTTTCGGCTTGATCTGGTCATCTTTTTCCTAGTTACAGAATTAGAAAATTATGTTTCAGTAGAAAGCTACTGACAAGATCTTCTTTTCAGTGCCCAATAACACAAAATTCCATAACTTTGGCACTGGTAGTAGACGTTAAACGGTTGGAAGTTGGAAGGAGATCATATTTCTTAATGTTAAAGGTTAAAACTAAGGAAAAAGAGAATTGACCATGTGAAGGGTTTCCTAGGCTCAAGCACAGTGACAACAAATTATGACATACATGCAGAGAAGTGAGGGTCAATGTGGAATTTACTTTACAGGACTGGTCTAAAACACACCATGACCAAAGCAAACCACAGAACAGTTTGATAAACTTGATTCTCCAGATCTGGAAAACCCTCTGGTCCTGCATCTGCGTCCTGCATCTCTGGTCCTGCATCCCTTCCCAGGGATGATGCAGGTGTTACTGTAATTGGGGCTGTCAAAAGCACTGGCAGTTTATTCATACGGTCACCGTGGTGAATATCACATTCTAATCAAATATTGGCACAAACAGGGTTCCTCTGCTAGAGTTTGTTGATGTTTTAAAGTCTCTCTTTTTTTGGTCTCTTCACATCATCAGGACATTGTAATCGGTACCAAAGCCTGTGAAGAATTAAGGAAGAGTACCAAATTTCACCGGATATTAGAACTTCTTTTGCTGTTTGGAAATTACATGAATGCGGGTTGCAGGAACGAAATGTCGTTAGGGTTCGATCTGGAGTTTTTAACGAAGGTAAGGGAAGGATCTCATACCATACGGCTAGAGTCGAAGTGTGGACCGTTGTCACATTTTAGTATGTTTCTTCCTTTTCTGGAGACATTCAATTGTTCATAGAATTAACACTGCTATTGTCCTGTTCTTTAAATTGTCTTCCAAATTCAGTGTAAAGCTGTAAAATTCCTGTGAGATAATGTAGTTACACAATTTCATATTTATCATTTATGATTTTAAGTTAAAGATGAGAGAAATTATCATTTCATCTCATTTTTTTCTTTGACCTTTGATTTCTTGCGAGTTATTTATAACTTTATTGTTTTATCCGTTTTCCTGTTTTGACAGCTTCGCGGCACAAAATCAGTGGACAATAAAACAACATTCTTGAACTTCTTAGCAGACACGGTGGAGAAAAATTTCCCAGATGTTGCAGATTTTGTAGAGGAATTAACTCATGTGCAAAAAGCAGCAGTAGGTATGTAGCATTTATAGGAAGAGGGGGTGGGGGTAGGGTGGGAAAGAGGGTCAAGTGAGGGAAAGTATTGGTGGTATCCCAAATACAAATATTTTTGTTCCTTCACACCATCAGGACTAACAAATGGCTTTCAAAACTTTTAGCCTTTTTGTTCTAAAGGCTAGTTAATTTGTGTATAAGGATCAGACTGAAGTAATTATATTCACTAACAGTAATTCTATTCATTAACTTTAGAGCTTCATTTTTGCATTGTTTTGTAAATTTTCGGAACTCTTTCCAAACATAGTTGGACACCGCTCATTTGAGCTACCAAATACATGGGATTACAACCATTTCACATTTTGTATATCAAGTCATATACTGGTCTTTCCAATATATATAATGTTGGCCCCACAGATTAAGTGTACAGCTTTGTTTTTTCACTGGTTAACTTTTGACATTTTTTCTCCGCAGTGTGACTTGTTGTATTAAAGTCAGTACTCATAACTAACATAGCTACCTGTAAAATGGAAAAAAAAATTCAGTCCACCCATCTCACCAAGTTTTATGAAATTTCTTAATTTGTCATGGTAGGGTCATGGAATTTCTTAATTTTTTCATGGTACAGTCATGGAATTTCTTAAGTTTGTCATGGTAGAGTCATGGTATTTCGTTTCCAAGAAGTGAAACCTCGAACCCTCTGTCGTGTGCATATGTGCCCATTATTAATCTATCATAATCTCCTTTGTTGTTGTTGTTGTTTACAACCATATTTCTCTCGTTTTTCCTCCATTTTATGACCTATTCTTTCAGTGTCTGAAGATGTCATTCAAGCAAACCTGAAAGCGATGGAAGGACAACTCAACGAATTGGAGACAAACATCAAAGTCTTCAAACCGAGCGCTGAAAATGACAGATTCAAAGAAGTTATGAGCATATCCTTTACTGACAATCATTTCATTCTTTATAGACAATATTATTGTTGTGTATTGTGTATTTAATTCTCTTGTTTACATGTTTGGTTTATGGTTTAGTTTATAAATTTGGTTTTGCTGTAAAAACTGAACGGGGACTATTGGACCCTCTGTGTTTGGGTGATATATTATTTTTTTAAATGAAAAATTTACTGAAGGACTTTTTTTCATCAGCTAAGTTCTGCAACATATAAGGATGTACTATACACCATGTTATATAAAAAGTCTGACAATGGGG
>KN886942.1:75037-89666 GCA_000934455.1 Apostichopus parvimensis
GAACATGAAGTCAAATTTATGATTATGTCAATATTCAGATGAAGCTACTGTTTGGATTGACAGTTAACAAAACTGGTATTAAATTAATGCAAATCGCTATGCTAGATTCAATCGTTAACACCGTTCCTTAATTAAAGAGACCTGATCCTTTACAACTGATCACATCAGTTGTACAGTATCAGGGCCGTAGTCTCAAGAATCAATATCCCGAACGGACAAAGAACCATGCTCTTTCATTTTGTTTCGTATCTCCTTCAAACTAGTTGAGATCATTTAGCTTTATATATTTTTTTTTTGCTTAGCAATCAAAATTAGAAAATAAGAAGAGGCAGGAGGCCGCTGAGAAAGAGAAGAAGATGAGGGAGGCTAAAGAGAAAGCAGCGAGGGAGAAATTGGAGAAGAAACGCAACAAGCAGTTACTTGACATTAGCTCGGGTAAGAACTTACGGAAGCTTTTAAGTATCTCCTCGGCTATAAGTGTGTTCGAAAAATAATTTGACGAGTATTAATTTATGCAGCAGAGGGTGAAATATAAGTTACAAAACTCAAGAAAAAAAACTGTTGCAAATATGCTCTATTTCCATATACAGAACTATTCAAAGCTCAAATTCCTAAAAGCTTGCACCTCTGAAAAGATGTTTGTTAGGAGTCTTCAGAGAAGATATCAAATAAGACAAATGTGTGTCAATATGTTTTTTTTTTGCATTGCACTCTGTGAAGCAAACATGTATTTTATATGTATACAAAGATTAACTGTGAAAAGAGTGACTCGAGATGACTCGTTGTTTTTCTAGCATATTTTGGGGGCAATTTTTGATTGAATATAGAGATCTGGTCGATCTGGTGAAGCAAATCCCCTGTCATGGGAGAACTTATTTTTTTAAATTGTAACTTTAAAACTTTGATTTTTTATGTGTTTTGCTGCAGGGCGACAAATTTCCATATCTTATGGACGAAATAAATCTCTATCTATCTATCTATCTAAAGCCAAATCCTTTCGTCTTTGAGATAGTTATTTTTACATTGGATTTGTCATCTTCCTTTAGCAGGTGACGACCAGAAGGGTGTCATGGATAACCTATTAGAAGCATTACAGAGTGGCCAGGCTTTCAATCGACCAGACAAAATAAAGAAGAGAACACCAAGGGCAGTAGGTGAGAAGCCACTGAAGATTTCAACTAAGAGCACCCCTCCCCTGCCCTCCCCCTCCCCTTAAAAAAGGTAAAGGGAGCATAATAAATGTATTTATCATGGAAGAACAGTTTACACGATTGAGTGAAAAGGTAGTGACATAGTGTTATGTTTACTGGTCATATAACCAAGGAGTACATCATAAATTTGTTATCAAGCAAACATTGATCAACTTGCCATGACTATCTTTAGCTTTGACAAAGTGAGCTGCTGAAATTTTCGGTTTCAATTTAATGTTTAATATAATCCCTTATATTGATTAATTGATTAATAAGTAAAGCAGAATGATTCAAAGAGGTCAATTTTTTTTTGCTGTCGAAATTTCATCCAAATTTTTGTATTTTATTGTTGGATTACATCCCTAGTAAATGGAATATAGTTTTTGGAAAACCATGTCAAATACCACTAAATTTTCATCTACAGGGTAACAGTCACTTTTTTGTTGTTGGTTCTAGCTGACTTTTCAAAACCATTGTCGATCTAGTTGAAACCACCTCAATGATTGTTGTAGTTATTGAATCGATTGGTAGAATGATGGATTTCTCAGTCTTAAAAACAATGTCCTAAAACCTAAATTTGAAACTTGCTTGGTACCTATTATTTGGAAGAAACCCATCTTCTAAAGATATTCTCGTCCTCGACACTGTGTCAGGTTAGGTCAAATTAATTACTCTTGCTTTCCAAACATTCAAACTCAAGCCATTCCTCTGAAACACATGTTCACAGGCTGCATGACAATCACAGCTGTTACATTACTCCCAAACGCACCATTGCACAACCCCTCGGTCCTTTGTAAACTACTTTACACAGATATCTGCAAAGTCTTCAGGAGCATGGTTGTGGGTGGAGGTTGGTGGATATGAATTGTGGGTGGGAGAGAGAGAGAGGTGGGGGTGGGGGATGACAGTAGGTGTTGGTGGAGAGGGCAAAAAAAGGAAAAAGGTTTGATTAGCTATATTTCACACTTTCTATGGTTCTGTGTGGTGTTATCAAGGATTCTATCTGTATTCTCTCTGTTTTTCATAGAGTAAAAAATTGTCAACATTTGTTGTATCTTTGAAGTACATGCTGTGGTATGTGTGTTTAAAAGCATGTCATGTTATTTCAATTTCAATTTTGCTTGATTAAAAATGCATGAGCAGTTTAATTGAAAATGGAATCTTCACGATGAGAACACTTTTACTGATCTCGTTCAAAACATCTTTGAACCCTGAAAAGCATGATGATGTCTGATTTTTAGAACCATTATTGGAGAGCATGGTTTATGTCTATGGCATGTCTGTTAGCATGGAATGCAAGAACCAAAAAATTGAATTAATTCAATAAAATAGGTTAAAGTAGTTTAGTCATTTATATTATGTCATATATTTTGTTGTTGATGGTAAACATTGTTATGCAGGAGTTATGGTATCATGTGCACACTATATTATGTATTAAAGCCCTAACTTGAAAAAATTAGTGCATCATTGTTTGCTAGATTTAAAGGTCTTTAAAGAGGATTTACCAGTCACATTCAGGACAGAAATATCATTATCAAGGTATTCTGTGAATGAACATGTCTTTCAAGAAAAATTGTATCAGAATTTTGTGACAATTTTAAACTGTTGTCTCAGACTCAGTACTTAATCAGTTTGTGAACAGCGAACCTTTAACGGGGTATTCCCATCGTCAAAACTGACAGCTAAGTGAACACTCCAGTTGTATATATCAAAAATTTCAAGGACAAATCAACAATGACAAAGGTTTTGATGAAAAGGGTAAATAGTCAAAACTACTGCAGAATATCTGCCTAAAAGTGACGTCATGTCGCCCCCCCCCACCCCCCTCCGTGAATCCTTCCCTAGAGTAATGATGAAAGGTTTGAGAAAAGACGCAAGTCACATACACCCAAACTATACATGTAAATAAGGTACGAGATATTGAAAGAATGGTTGCAAAGTACCATTGTGGAGTAAATTTCTATTCCTTACAAAGTGACAGGGTTGTCTTGCTGCTGGTTTTAATCTCTTGGAAAAATGAGGGTTTAAATTATTGAGAGGCAGACTCTACTATTTCTCTCTGGTATGATCACTGTCCTCCCCCCCCCCCCCAGTGACAAGTACTTCCTTGCTGCCTTTCTACAGTAGATTTTTCTTCATCTTTATTGTGAAAATGAGAATACATTATTCTTTATCCCCTTTTTGGCTCCCCATACCCTCTAATTGTCCCTGGGGCCGCCCTCCCCCCCCCCCAATGATTCCCATCTTTTCAATGTCCGGGTCTGATTTGATGCTATAAAGACAGGTATTAATATTTATACTACTCTCAATGTTGAGCCCCAGTACCAGTACGAACAAGACACAAAACAAGACTGTTCAATGTTACCATCTTTAGCCCAGTAGAAAATTTTACCAAAAGAGCAGCTCCAAAACTGGAATTATGTTTTTTAAGAATCAGTAAAAGTTCTCTTCAAAACTAATTGTTAACTACTGCTGCTTGTATGATCAGGCCTTGTTTGTTTACTTCTGAATAAATTAACATTTTTGCAGGAGCGACGACCGATGAAGCCTGAAAACGGTATTGAACATCTCGTACGCCCGGTTTCAAACATTATGCTGACTGGCAACTCATAAATTATGTGATATATTGCCATAACAAAACTGGATTTGTCCAATTGATGCTGCAAATATGCTTTTCATTTTTACATATTACCTGTGTATAGTATAAATCCCACCACATTTGAGACTGGGTCCTGCAGCTTCAGCCACTAAAATTCAACTGCCTTTGTAGTTCTTTTTTTTCATATTTTTTTGGCAGCTATATTTTCAGTGAGGAGAATTGTCTAAATGTAATCGTAATCATATATGCATGTAGCAGCTATACACTGTGGTATGTATGGGTTCTACTAATTAGCTTTATGTGCAGGCAGGGCATGCCAGCTGTCGGTTTTGTGTCATTCTCATGTGTTTCGTGTCCATGTAATGTCTGTTGGCCTTTTGTAAAATTAACATCGTAGTCAATCAGTATACAAATACTGTCATGACGGGAGAGGAATTTGCCAAATCTCCCACTTATTTCAAAATTAACATATGCAAATATATTCAGAACATGATCAAATTTTATCTGTGCAAGTTGGGATAATATTTAGCAAATGGTTGGTAGGTACCTCCCCCCCCCTCCCCCCCTTTCTACCCTCATCTCATAGATGTGATCCTTGTTTTGTTTTTCTGTTTATTCTTTCGTACTTTATCTCGGTGTGGTGTATATAAATGTTATCGAGTGTATCTAACCCCAGGGAATAATTTAAATAATTTAAATAGAAAATTTAATAAATAAATAAATAATTTAAAATGTTTTGTGTAGCAGTTTTGAAGACTCAAAATTTTGTCTGTTATAAAATAATGTGGTTCCCATATGCAAAATGGCTATGCTTCTTTGCACCTGTATAGCAAATTGACCAGTTTACATAGCATTTTGTGATGCAATATAAATTATTATTCACCGAACCCCTCCCTCTTGTCTACCTCTCTGTACAGAGGCAAAACAATAACTTGTGCAGTACAATAGAAGTGACTTATTGTCTATTGTGTTCTTAAGTGAATTTCTCTACGAAGAATCTGGAGCAATGCCAAACTGCCAGCCAGGCCAGTTTATAAACCTGACAATCTTACAGTAACTATACCTTTACCTGGTAGCTGACTATGAACTTGAGATAACCCCCAAGTTAAACTACGATAGGAATTGTTAGGAAATATAACGAGAGTTGCTGACCCACCTGGAGAAGCATTAATTGCCACGGTTAACAGTGATCATTGAGCTACTGAAACCAAGCCAAGTATGCAGAAGCAGGGATGAAGTTGACAGCGATACCCCTTAGCCCCCCCCCTAGGGACAATGAAGACACGTTTATGGACCCCTGACATAGGGAGTATTACTAGTGACCTCAGCCCCCATCATGATTAGAACTGAGACCAGGAAAAAAGTTAAATTTCACTTTGAGACTTGATATGTCTTGATAGCATCTATAAGATCAATAAAAATTGTCTTCATGATCCATCAAATATATTTAACAGCGCCCTTTAGAGGTTTCCAGATCCCAGGCTAAGAAAGATGGCGGTAGGTATTTAATGAATCTTTTTTATAAATGCTGCGATGATGAAAAACGACCGACAGATTTCTTTACCACCCAAAGCTAGAACTTGACCGGCTCAGACAGTTCAAAGTGATACAAAGTTGTTAATATGACACAAGGGTACAGGAATTTTTATGAGATACATTAAGTGTGTGTGGTAAATTGGCTTCACCATAGAGCCTGTTTGAAAACTTTCTCCTATAGATAATTCACTGCTAATAGAGAGACAATTGTTTCAGAAGGACAATTTTAAGGTTCATGTTTTGCAAGCTTTTGATCAATATTTTTCTATTATTTCTTTTGCAGGAAAACAAGGAAGACTAGAGAGGTCGAGGTCAAGGGTCGGTAATCAATTCATGGGCGATGTTATCAATGCAGAAATGGGTCTAGAGAATGGGGTAAAAAAGTCTGGCAGGAACAAAAAATTACCAGAACTGTCTGAACTAACAGCACAGTTAGAGTTATAGCACATACTTTAATAATTAGTGATAATTTCTGCTGAATCCAAAGGGTATCCATTCCAGCCGAGAGGCGAAATTCCTAACACAGGAGGTGTGTGGATGACTTGGACATGTTGAAGACACATGCCTTCGGTGCTATTCCAATGACAAATCTAAGGATTTTCCAGCCCAGTCTGAGGGAGGTGCGGTGAACGGGGATGGTGTATCGATTGCTTGGGCATCAATGCCGTACAGGGATAAGCCCCATCAGTGAAAGGTGTTTCAAGACAAAACTAGAGGATACTATACCAAATGGGATGCTGTTTGGATGACTCTGGCAACATTTCAGTGATCGTCTTAGTCTTGGTGATTCAAACTTCATTCCAGTGTAGCAGCGAGAGAAGTTTAATATCCAATGAATTGTGTATGAACAGTTTGGGCACCATATGGTACAAGCTTGTCAGTAGATACCTAGACCAAATCAGGTTGGTGTATGGTTAACATTACAACACCACCAAAGATGCATCAGTGCAAGTCCTACTAAATCAAACTGTATCTAATATAGCCATAAAATATCACACCAAAGCAGGTCGTTTGGTGTTTTTTTGAAAAATTTATACTACACCACATGTGTCTGTCAATGGGGAGTCAAACCGTTTGTCTGTAGCAATCCACACATGTATGTTTTTAACATCATTGAATCACATATATTCAACTCAATGATGGGCTTACTGCATTAAACTGTATCCAATCTAACCAGAGCCAGTTCAATCCATGTAGGATGGTGGTGCGTGGGTTACAGCTCATATGTTCTTTCATTCGAGTGTGTATGATGAGAGAAAGAAAAAAAACAACAACAACAAGACAAGGATTTAAATAATCCTCAATAACAACATACACTGATAAGATTACAATTTCATGTTTTTTGGGAGGTGAAAAGATGAAAGTCTGCTATGGGAAAGAAAGTTTTTGAAGGTTGAATACTGTATTTCTGTCACATGAAACAAGTGAGATTGCTTTTTTCCAAGATATGGATTAGTGTTTCTAAGGTCAGATTCCATCAGCCTTTCTGTTTGAATTGCTGCGATCTTTCTGGGTAGTGTCTGAAATCTCTAACCTGGCTTTAGGGAAGAACAGAACGTGAACAAACCATGTCTCAATGTGTTTATATGCAATCTTAAATCTGTGCTTGATATCGTTAAGTTTATACATTCAAGCAACTTATAACAAATCGTACTAAGAAGATTAGATTCTCTCTCATCAGTTTTATACCATTGCTCTGGTGATTACTGGAAGCAGCCATCCGTAGTTATCACGACGAATCCGAAAAGTTGGTTTCCGTCATATGATCATTTGACAGCAGGTTCCAACCCTTCCAGCAGTTTCCCTTGTTATGGTTTGAATCTATCATGGGGACCTACAGTCTCCAAAAGTATTGTAAACCAGCTGTTATTTTAAGAGAGATGTGTTGTCCTTGCGATAGGTGCCAGAGAATGTTGTAAAACCTGGTACAGACAATAGCCAGTAGAAAGTCAATTGAATCATAGCACAGAGGCCGCGTTGTGTTGGTGGGCAAATACAACAACTTGTTCAATTGTTGGCGTACTTTATAAATTGCCGAGCCACACTTCATTAAAGTTTCGACGAAAATATGTAAGACATCAACATATTTGTGACTCAAATATAATTCTTCCGATGGAGTAGTAAATAGACAGAAAATAGCTATTGATGCTAGTTGAAATCCTGTTTGTAATAGGCCTTAAGTTATCTATAGATGTATAACATTAATACAAGCCACATTGAACCTTACAACTTCAGGATTGTTTTTGTAAGTCTGAACTACATGTAACCATATTTCTAAAACTTTTTCTGCGCCTACTGTATGGTCATCTGGTTTTATATTCTTTGTTAATTTTTGATATGACTTTTATGTATTCTACTGCAAATTTTGGCATATGCATTAATTACTGTCAGCACTCGTGCTGACTTTACTCAAGAGAGCACAGAACACAAACAAAATACAAAACAGTTGTTTGACAGCTATTAATCGTGTTTCAGCAACTCTGATTTCAGTTCCCCCGGTAACTCAGGATAACTTTCAAGGCTGTGACTGACAGTGACTCTATAATTCTTGCTTTAAAATCCATGGGTGATTACGTTGTGTTTAAGGATTAGTAATTAATGTGACATAAATTAATGTGAATATATCGATGTGAACTCGTTTGATGCATTTGGAAAGAATGTCGGTCTAATTGTTATAAAGTTTGATTAAGTAGAACTTAGAAGCATTAATTAAACTTAGGTTATTGTCTAGAAGCCTCCAAGAAGAGTGTCCCATAGGCCATGCTGTCTGTCCCAAGGTTGGACTGTGTGAAAAAGCAATTGTATTTGTGTCTGAAAGTCTGAAAAATAGATGTATGCTTTTGTACCACGAAAGAGCTTGATCCTTGGAGGGAATGTTGGACTACTTGTTATAGTGGTGGAAGGTTGATTAATAAGAAGCATTAATTAATAATGGTAGCTAATTGTCTTTTTGGTGTTAACTGAAACTTGTGTGTCCAAGAAATGGCAAAATTATGGTGCTCGGCTGTGGGCAGCCAAATTATGTCAGAGTGTGAAATGCATTAATTACTAGTAAACTGACTCAAACATGTCAACAAACTCTTTAAAAGTAAAGATTTTATTCGCTTGAGGAGGATTTTCACCAGTAATAACCTCAGGATTACAAGAGCTGTGCTAAAAACAAATTGACCTTCCAGCCCCAAACTTCTGACCTTGTCGATTCACCAAGGACATAATAACCAAGGAGTAAGGTCGCTGGGTAACAAGTCCCAATCTAGCCAAAAATATATATCATTGCCCTTTCACATTGTCATAATACTTAAGGCTAGAAATAAAAAAAATAGGGGAGATATTATATAGGATCTACATGTGTAATTGGTTAACATTAGGCTATTTGGTATCACTTTTTGTATAACCTTTTAACCGTTTGTGTACATTGTCTCTGTGAAAAGATGAAAGATACTGCCATGTCAAAGCTTCTAGTTTGCTGTAATCCCAAAGACCAGAGTCTTCAGGCGGTGTCCTCTATGCCAAGCTGTCTCTTTTCAAAAGGTTTTGACTGTGTGAATATGAACATAATGGTGTCTTTATGGTGTCTGAATTCTGGAAATAAATGTATGCTCTTTATCAGCAAAGAGTTTTATCTGTACAAGTCACACAAAAAAATGAAATGAAAGCCTTGCTTTTGACTAAATTGTACTTTTGGTTATATTTAACTTATTATAAATATTTCCAAATAGTTTTCAAACATGGCAATTTTTTCATTTTTTTTTTCAAGGGACATTAAGTGTACACACTTGTATGTTAGACTAAACTCGTGCACATGTAGAATTTGTAATATGGGGACTGGGTTACATACAAAGATTCAAGTGAATGGATGAAAATTATGCAAACTTTAACTCAAATTGTTTTTTGCCGTCCTGAAATTGGCAGCTTTATAAGCAAAATATGACTGGAGGACATTTTAGTATAGCATAGAAGTACAAGATGCTCTCTCCTGCCAAAATAAAGATTTTTTAAGATTTACCAAAATCCTGGAGTATATAAAATGATGTAAAACTGTTGGTTAACCTGTCTGATACTGTTTTTCTTCCATGAAATATGTGTTACACAAATGATTATATCCAAACTCTCATGAATCCTGTTTATCTGTGATTTCACCATTGGTGTTTATGGAGTTAATTGTGTTAACTCTGTTGCACCAAAGGTATTTACCTATGTCATATGCCCCCAGCACCATTGGTGTAGTGTATGCCACTGCACCATTGCCGTTGCCTGTGGTATTGTCCGATGCACCGTTGGTGTTAACTTTAGTCATATACCATTTCACCATGGGTGCTCCCAGTGGTATCTCCCACTGCACTGTCGGTGTTAGATTTACAATACGTGATTCACCATTGGCGCTAATTCTGTCATATGCCATTTCATGATTGGTTTCCCCTTCTGCGAATGCCCCTTCTGCAAATGCACCTGCGAATGCCCCTGCACCATTGTTGTGTAATACCTGCAGTATATATGCCAGTGTACTACCACAGTTGTTACTTTTACCACATACTGGGATACAATTGGTGTTCTTAGCGGTATATGCCTCTCCCCATCCTCTTGGTCTATATTGCAAACGTAACAGTGTTCTTTGGTTTCTGTCTGAGGGGTGATAACATGACTATGTGACAGATATTGTTTAACTGTTAGATCAATGTCAGTGACTGTTTGGATGTCAAGATACAACATGACCAAGTCCTTTCTTCAAAGATTTTGGCTGTTTAGGTGAAAGAGTTATCCAAGGTTTTCTTTGATGTGGCAGATCTTGCCTGACAATACTTTCTTTTCTTTCATTGTCATTACTATTACTACTATTATTATTATTATGCTTATTATTATTATTGTAATTATTATTATCGTTATCATTATTATGATGATATCAGGGGGTAGGGACTATCGCTCTCAATGATTTTGTACATGGTATTTACAATGTATGCTCTTGTATATAAATTGCATTTAATTCTTTTTCTTACAATTTTTTATTTTTTTATATTTACGGTGAGAAATGAAAACAATAACTTTATTTTCAAATTTTGCGTGCTATTATGTTATTTACAATGTCCAACTTTTACCGGACATGAGGGTATGTGGCCGTCATGATATGTAATAAATGTTAATACTATGTGGAATGTCATTGAAATACAGTGGCCAAACAAAACATATTTATGGGTGACGCTTTTTTGGTTCAATTCACATTATAAACTACTTTGATAGGCACTGTCTTGATTAAGGTCAAAATAGGACAACATGGTAGCCTTTGGTTTTCTGTCCCGAAAGAGAACAAGCAAGAAACATATTTCTGTGACTGAGACGTCGGTCTGTTTGAGCTTTGGAAAAAAGATCTTGATTGAACTCGATGAACTTGGACAAGAAATGAAAAACAAATTCAATTTTTTGGAGATATGAACAACCGAGATTTTGTCAAAATTTGCACCCACACCCCTTGTTGCTTTCTTTATTTCTGTTACTGTAAGGTTTCCTGATTGATAGATATAATCTCAGGCATGCATGTAGACCTCTTGTAGTAAAAATTTTTGTTTTCCTTTGTACTTTTTATATCCATCAAATGCTATCAAATTTATCAAAACAACAAAAACCTGATAAAAAATGCATTTTTTCAAGAAAGTTGTTACCCCATCTTTTGTGGGATAATTACAAAAGTTGCAAAAATCTTGAAGAGTCATCTGTTTGACCGAATTATTATTTGCTGTCTTTATAACAAAGCTTGCGGCTGAGTAGAGGATATTTGATACTTCGCAGGAAAAAAAAAAAAAGACTACCATTCTAGACGAATCTTTATGTAATAGAGAGAGTTATAACCTTTATGTGGTAGAAGCCGAAACTAGTTGACTTTTACCTTTGTGGTTCAGTTGCGTTTAGATTTATATCGCAAGATTATGGAGTCTTACAGGGTTTTAAGGAGTGTGTAATGGGCCTTGAAAATACAATTAGTATATATCCCCTGTTTGAATCGATTCCTTCACTTTTTTGCTTCGTTAGTAGTTATGTCAATAGTTGAAGAAATTCAATATAAGACCCAGTCCAATGACGAACCAGTTCATTCCTTACAAAGACAAAAGCAAGATAGTTTATCTGACACATAATTAATTGTAGTTATTTGTAATGTTCCGAAAATTGTTGTTGAAGAAAAACATGTTATGAAACCATGTTTAAAAGAGAATGTTGCATTTGAAACATAGTTCAAAGACGTGACTTGAAAGATTTAAGAACCACTGTTACTAGAGTTACTAGATGTTTGAAGAGGGACAGGGGAAGTGGTAGTGATGGGGTAGTTTGGGAATTAAAATGGACAACTTGGCTAAGTAGGGAAGGCCAATGATTTGTCAGTTTTCCATTGTCATAATAATTTTCGGAGTATATACCACTTTTTATGAGGCAAGAGGGATGAGCAAGGCTATCCTTCCCGAAATACCAATTTTTCATTCCTATGACCATTCATTGTCCATTACTTATTGGCTATGAATGTCTCAAGGATGTGGCAACGACGTTAGAAATGCCACGGTCAAATAGCTTTTATAAGAAAATGAAAACAGTACCCAAAACCAAATGGTGTTTCAAAGATGGAAGCTATTTACAAGTGAAAACAATTTCAAAAGTTACTGAAATTGCTTCTTTTTTTTTCTTTTCTTTTTTAAAGCTGAAAATAATAACATGATAAAAACTTTTCAGTACAATCCATGATTACTCTTATTTCAACATTTGATCATCAATGTCTCTCACAATCTGGTGCTTTTAAGTGTTTGGGTAATTTGCATAATTAGGGAGATCTTCTATTATTTGGAGTGATAAAACTGCGTAATAATGAAAACTGAAGAGTCGGATCGAGTCGGCAGATAGAGCAAGACATGGTACAGATAGAGTAGATAGAGCAACAAGATGTTGAACATATTTCTTATTGTTATCAACTTTGCAGGTGCTGTAACTCTCTTTGGATTCTAATTATGTAAAGTAGTCTGCTACTTGTAAAGTATGTAAAGTAGCCTGTTAAGTGGTTGTGGGAAAGGTGTTTGGGAGGGGGGGGGGGGGGGGAGGTGGTGTGGGGAAATTTGTAGGAAGTCTTCTATGTGTAGGATTAAAAAAAACGTACATTCAATTGAAATGAAAAGGTATGAGAAATAAGTTTTCAGTTAAAATAAAGCCTTCAACTTGTAATGAAGTGTTTTCTTTAAAGCTATTTTCAGTTCTGGTATAAAACACAAAATGGTTTAACTTGTAATCTGCGATAGTACGTGCTGTGCATCCTACTTGTATGCTAGATTTGATTGTTTCTTAGCTTTTATTGATGTCCTCCTGTATTATCAAGGCGTTTATCAAACATATTTGATCTTCTGAGAGGTTGTTGCATGTATCACTCAAACCGTTGCTCACTTTACATAGTGTCAAGTACTGCTCATGATATGTTATAATGTGTATTGCTGCTCACCTAATAAATATAATACAATATGATGATTCTCACTATGGTACCCATGGTTCTATATATATATGGTACATATATGTTACGATAAATATGGTACTATATATATGGCCTTATATATGTGGTACATAATATGGTACATATATGGTATTAAATATACGGTACTCTATATATGGTACTCTATGGTACTATATGTGGTACATATATGGTACATATGTGGTACTATATATATGGTACATATATATGGTACTATATGTTATCAAGTAATGTTGACCTTGGATAATAATAATACATTGACCTGTTATAACTCACATCACATTGTGTGTGATGCACACCCTATGTAATACTGTCTGCTTATAACATTCACCTCCTATGGTGTTGTGTTTTTCTCATGACCTTTGTTACCGTGTTTATCTAGTGAGGCTCACAGCATAATCATACAATCTAGTGATGCATGTTTCATATCATATTTTTATTGATATGCTCATTTACACGATCTCTCGTGAAAGTCAATCATCCATTTAGTGCTTCTCACTCATATTAGTGCCACCATCCATCTCCTCTGGTGACTGGTCATTTCTATGCTGAGAAATCTATGTAATATAAACGGGCCAAATGGCATGCTGTCTTTCAAGTAATATTGTCTTTCTTTCTTTTTTCTCTGTAGAACTTGTAATCAATCTCTTCCACCTCCACCTCCACCCCCCCTACCCCCACCACCCATTCCACTTTTTCTTCCTCACTCTCTCAACATATCACATAAATTAATCTTTTCACTGCTTCTTATACTAGTTTACAGACAGTAGCAAAGATAGTAGCAAACTTGCACAATATTTCAAGAAAAAATAATAATAATAATAAACACTAATATTACACACAGTCCTCTATAGCGTGAGGACATTCTGTTATATATCGCATATGGTGGTAAGGGGGAAGATTAGTGGTAAGGGGGTAGGTTAGGGGTTAGAGGGTGGATTAGTGGTAAGGAGCTGAAGCCGTATGGTGCGTCTAAGACAGATACGACTGCTGCATTATGTTCCCAGTTGGGAAGTTTAAATACACAGTTTTGTGGTTAATAGGTCTATATTGGTACGTCGGTAGACGTATAGGTCCCGAGAGGGTGTAAAATTATCCTGGCACTTCAAACAGCAGGATTGCACAATATACTTTTATAGATTACACAGGAAACATCATGAAGTCTATGAAAAGAATTTGTTTCCTTGGTCTGTTTGGTTAGCATTGGGGAGTAGGAGATGGAGGGGGGTGGGGGTGTCAAAAAGAAGGAGATCTCAATTAGCAGGTGGCAGACTGACCCACACCGATTAAACGTAAATATGTCAACAATCACACATCTGACATCGTGGCTACACATCTTTGGTTGAATAAAATATTATACAGCTAAATGTGTTTCTTCACCACTACAAATTTTCGTTTCTAATCTGAGCTATTTTCTGACGTGCTATCGCGTTGTCAAGTTTAACCATATCTGGTTCATGGTTCTCTACAGGTACTAGCATACAGACAGATATCACTGGTCGGTCTGATTCAAGAAGAGTCTGATCAGGTTTCGTCTGGTGTCTGGGTCATTTTTTATGTAGCAAATTATTACCATTATTATGGCGGTGGCTGGTAATACCAAAACCCGATTACATTGTGATATATCTCCAACTGTATTATCTTCTTCCAACGTTGTAAAAAAATATATATATGGAATGAAACACGAGTCAAAATACATTCAGTTTACGTGGTCTTCTATTTGGCTTAATATTTAAAGGGCCTGATCCTCCATGTTGTAATGTATAGTCACGAAGTACACTAGAACTATTTTGTAAGTGCCTGTACTCTTTA
>KN886943.1:0-27378 GCA_000934455.1 Apostichopus parvimensis
TCCGACGTCGTAAAGACTACCTTAATATAACTACGACATTAACAAACGTCCATCCGCCGTCGTAAGGACGTCTAAAAGTGAAAGGATTAATTTGTGACGTCAATCCGACGTCTGAACTACTACTTATAATGGACACCGACGTTTAACCGACCATCTGGACCTAAACCCGACGTCGATCCGACGTCATAATGTTTACTGGGTACAGGAGCTCCAAAAATGTAAAAATTACGTACTCGAGAGGGAGGCACGCCAGAGTCAGCGGAGGTCGAGACGGAATTGTGGGGAGATCGGCTATTATCGTGACCGATGTCAGTTGATGGGTTGGGGGGGGGGGTTCTGTTTGTGGTTTGGAGTTGGGTTTTTGGGGCTGGTTTGTAGAGCTTTCTTTTGGTTCTGTTGGCCTTTTGGAAAAGGGGGAACACTGCCAGGGGCCTGAAAAGACCGATGTCCGTACCCGCGAAGAGGGAATACTGCAAATCAGGGAAACGAAAGCAAGTCGAGAAGTTAGGCCCCCACTCGGCTCATGAGAGTCCCATGTAAGCAGTGTGGTCTCAGTGATGACTTCCAGAGTGAGACAGTGACTGCACAGCCTACAACTCTAGAGCCGGGTTTGTTTCTCACAGCGGAACCACGATCAACAGAGAAACATGAGAGAGTATCGGTTATCGCGTCGTCTGATGTTGTTCATCCCCCAATCGAGATGGACGGGCTAGACATCGATAACATCAGTGGGTGGTTGGGCGTTTTGTCTCTGCAGGTCGGTGGGCTTCTGTACTTTTGGCTCGCTTGACCTGAGTTTCGTTTGAAGAATGGGATGGTTCGGTAGTGCCGTTTGCCCGTCACGTTTTGTATCCCGCATGGCGGGTCACGTAAAAAGCACATCAGAGATGAACAGATGAAAGATTAAGAATTACGCCATTTTATAGACTTTCTAGAGAAAAGTGATGCTCCTTTATCACGGGATGACATTGCATGTAAAAGTGCTGACCTGAAATTCCTGTGGGCTCGAATTCAGCAATTACGCGTCCGACGAGGGGCGTTATATCTAAGGTGGGAAGATGTTAAAGGGGAGACCGCGAGCTTCAAATTGTTGATTCCACGGAGTCTGCGGAAACAGGTCATGATGCACCTCCACGATGCAAGGACTGTAGGTCACCTGGGATTTGCAAAAACATGGAGTAGAGCCAAACAACGCCCTGTATATTGCCAATGCAGGGGATGAAGGAAGACATTCGTAACCACTGCATTACATGCGAGAAGTGTGGCTCACGTAAGAAAGCCAACAGAAAAGAGCGTGCACCGATGCAGCGATACCAAGTTGGGATGCCATTAGAGAGAATCGCCATAGGCATAGCGGGGCCATTTCCAGTAACACATCGGGGTAACCAATTCATCATGGTTGTGGGAGACTATTTTAGTAAATGGACCGAGGCATACGCTATACCAAATCATACCGCAGAAGTCGTTTTGGACACCTTGGTGGAGGAGTTCATTTGCCGATTTGGTACCCCCCGAGAGATCTTGACTGATCAGGGTCGGGATTTTGAGTCGCGACTTTTCCAGTGTCTCTGCAAGGAGCTGGGTATTCGGAAGACTCGTACAACGCCATTCCATCCTCAGGCAGATGGGATGATAGAACGGTTCAACCGTACCATGGAATGCATGTTGACTAACTATGTTGCTGATAACCAGAAGGATTGGGATCGCCATCTTCCTTTCATAACCATGGCGCACGACTCCAAGAGTACACACCCAATTTGCTAATGTTGGGCAGAGAACCTACAATGCCTTTTGATATTATCGTTGGTTTACCACCCACTGAGGAATCCGAAATATTCGACGGAAGACAGAACAGGCACCTAGAGTATGCTGCTCAGTTGAGAGAGAAGATGAGACTTATGAAGCAGTCCGTGCACACCTTGGTAAAGCGAGCGAGCGGCAGAAGGAGCACTATGGGATGGTTCGGTAGTGCCGTTTGGCCGTGACGTTTTGTATCCCGCATGGCGGGTCACGTAAAAAGCACTACGACAGAGCTAGTAAACAATGGACCTCCTATGCGGAAGGGGATTCCGTTTGGTTACATGCACCCGTGAGGAAAGTTGGACTCAACCCCAAATTGCGGCCTATTTGGGATGGCCCATATGTAGTTAGCAAGAAATTTACAGAAGTGAATTACCGCATTCAGAAATCAGTGAAGACGACACCCAAAATAGTTCATTCTGACAGACTGAAGCCGTTCTTGGCGATTCACGATAAGTCCTGGTGGGAGTTGAAGGAATCAACAGAACCGCGAGATGTGACGGAAACAGAAATCCGTAGTCCAATTATCCCGGAGAACATAACGAGGGATAACAGGCGGCTGCAACCCGAACCAGGGCCGGCGGAACACCCCGATCAAGAAAGCCCCGGGGAGGCTTGTGTACAGACTTCTACAAATGGTTGACAAGGAACCTGTTGGGAAATATAATCTGCGTCCGAGTGATCAACGAGCGGGAAAATGTTGGGAAGCGGCAACGGTTTCACGTGTCCGAGCTGTGTTAGTTAGTGGGAATCAACATTTCGAAGGAGATCATGTCAAAGAGTTTTATTGGGCTTGACGTTGCATTGTGGAAGTAGCGGATTAGAAATTTCCGCTCCCGTATCCCTCCTAGCGGATTATACTGAGACAATGCCCGCTTAAGCTATGGAATGTATGGCCGTATGAGTGAGAGGAGACCGCGGATGCCGTTTGTTCTGAATTTCAGAAACTTTGAAAGGAAAATTGAAGATTGAATTGGAGTGGATAATTCGTGAATGACTTGAAAACCGTATAAATGTTTGGGAGAGAAGCACATCCTCACACATAGTTTCAAACTAGCCTACAAGTAAAGATGATCAAGTGTAATCCATGTGGGAAGACCTTCGTGCGGGAGAGGTGTTTGAAGAGGCATCTAGCGACGAGTTGCCCTTCGACGGGCCATGAGAAGACGGATAAGTTCTCCAATTGCGGCGCCGGATTCTTCCGGGAAGATGTACGCCGACGTCACGAGATTGCGTGCAAAGAAGCTGCTAGGGAGAATGTCCAATCGGCACATTGCTCCCGAAGGGTACACCGACCGGATCTACCCTGCAGCAGTCGACACCCACCGGTTGTCGACATCTTGGACATCGACGTGGACTCGGAGGACGACCTAGCCTTGGAGGTGACTGGGAGAACGAAACGCGAAGTCCAAACTGAGGGGCAGATCAAAGGCAACCTCCAGCTGGACAGAGGGGAAGTTGTCCGGGTACGAGGACAGCTATATCGACTGCGAAGAGCTGCGACACTGTTCGCAGTTCGCGAAGAGGGCCCTACCTCTTCCCCCACGCAGACCGAGGAGACCATCGGCTTGGACTTCCGTGAACGGTGGTCACTGAGGAATGTTTCCGTTGGTGTCGACAGAGACGGAAATGGTCTCTCGCGGACCGAGGTTACTCATACATACAGGTGCGGGAGTTACAGACAAACGGGGGTCCTTATCGGCAGTTTTATGTGCCGCCCGTCTATGCCTCCTACCCGGCGTATGGTGGTATGGTACCTCATGGAGCGGCACACCCCCCGAGGATGCCTATGAACAACCGGGCTGGTTGGGATAATTTCCTGCAGAGGGAGACGCAGCGACATACTGAAGGCCTGTAGAGGTGACAGTGACGCCGGTGGCCTGCCGAAAGAGAACTATATTGGACTTTGCATTTGAACTGTGACACGAACATAGTCATTATTATTTTCGGAAGAAAGCACTGATCCGATTTACGTTTAGTTTTCAGGTGTGTAATCAATGTATGGGAGGTTCGATATGTGCATATAGCTGTGCACAAATGGATCACCATTCCTGTTTTTATCATTGTTGGTGTCTGCGACCATATGGGGTCATATGGTGGAAGCAAGTTGAGGAGAGTGTAACGCTGGCCGACCGTGTTGTGTCGTGCGGGAGCGTGTGAGCGTTTAGTAACGCTGGGGCTTTGTTTTTGAGACACCCGAGCCGGCTGTGCGCACGTGGATCACTATGTTAGGCTTTGTCCCCATGGGGAGGAACTTCCGCCAGGTGTAGCCGAGTGTTGCATTCGTGGCGGCGGTTGTTTTCTCTCCATGGTGACAGGCGCCATTGTATGCTATCTTATCCCTATGTATCTGAATAGGAGCCGTGGGATAATCTCTTTTGAATGGTAACGATTTCACATGTATACCCAATCAATAGGGTTTAGCGGTTTACATTAATGCCCCATGCATTCCAACCTATTGTTCGGGGGCATAGTTAAAATGAGGAACGATGTACACGTCGGACAGTAGAGTGTTGTAGTTGAGTAGTGAGGTTCTGTTGTTTTAGGGGTAGGTTGTTTCGTTGGTTACATGTTAATTTGGAGTTGTGTTGGCTCGAGGTTTTTTTATGTCGTTTGCTTTTGAGATAGTCGACTGTAATTCTGTTTGGAAGGCTAACAAGAGATTTCCAACACGTTACGTGTTGTGTCTTCTGTCGTGTCGCTCGTCTTCTTCATTAACTGTGTTATTCGTCCTGGCCTGTCAAAATATAACATCTACGGCCAAGGATCCCGACCTGCCGGCCCACGCTACCTTGGAGTCTTGTTGAGTTTATTCACATCTGTGAATCTCTGGTAGCACTCACAATGCACGACTCGCCATGCTCATGATCTTGGAAATCAGCTAAAGATTTTGAGCTCTCTATACAGTATTTTGAAGTGACATATCTAGCTAATGCACCATAAATACCTGGTTACACACTCCACCTTAAAACACAATCCTTGAATTTGGCAAAAGAGCTGTCAGAAAAGGATGAAATATTCGTGTTTGTCCGTGCACACACATGCATACAGCATGTGAGTGTAGGAGCAGCCATGTTTGTGCAGTGTGTGTAACCATGGTGTAACCAGACCACAGATCAGCAGCTGTGATTGGTCAATTAAGGTTTGACCTGGACATACGGACCAATTAGATAAGCTCTTTTAAGAGCAGTGGGGTCATTTCTTTTTTTTCGTATTTCTTAAATTGTGACTGTTTGTGCCAGTAGAACCAAAAAGAACAAGTCAATCTTGATTCAGTACATGTTTATACTTACTATTTCAGAGAAATTTACTTTGACCACTGACCCTGTGAACCAAAATGCATCTAAATTGGCCATGGCCCATAGCCTACAGCTGAGGCATGGATTTGCCACAATGTGTCTTCATTTATAGCATTTTCATTGTACCCCTGAGCATGAAACATTACAAATACTTTTATCAGAGGACAATTCTTTCTAAACAAGGACTGTACCATCTTGAAGTGTTGGGTAGCTAATGGTTAATTGAACATGAACTGGGCACGATATGCTTTCAGTTAACATTTACATTGTACACCGAAACTACTTCATCAATTGCTTCATCCTATAAAATATACATGCAACAATGTTCATAACTACAGCAGTATATAACTCACCCATAATGACTAGATATGCTTTCTCCCAGCTAAGTATTATTTATGGTTGCAATAATTGTTATCAAAACCATTTTGGAACTTTTAAAATAGTTACAAGTAGCAAAGGTTATACTTGCTGATTGTTGTTCCCTTCTTCATTCATCCCCACAAAGTGAAGATATTTATTTCATTGAAATAGTAAAAGAAACATTACATACACAGCTGATCAATTAGGGGTAATATATTGCTCACAACTGCTAGAGACAACTGATGGACAGGGGTGATAGCATATGCCCATTGTATACCTGTTGTAAGAGACGACCACCGCCAGTAAACATTATCTACCAACCTACCTAAATCTTAAAGACATTATGTAGCAGGTATGTGCATGCTTTATATACTCACTGAAGACCAAGGACAGGATGATTGGCACGGTTCATCTATTTATAATAATATCATGATTAAACTGTTAAAAGTTTAATTCTGCCAGTGTATATCAGGGATATTGTTCACCCTTCACTATGTAGCATTAGGAGTACATACGTTAAAGTAATAAAATAATTATGCAAATGAGATCCTATCCACTCTCACACTGAAATAAATTTCCCTAAAGAGAAGTAAAATATCTGTACTGATTAGATTCTACTGTAGCTAGTGTACATTCCCCACTTACCACCAATACCACAAGTCTACCTGAGGTATCCATTAACAAGCGCCTGTTCCACCTATCCCTTGCACCCAACTGGGCCCCGCATGGCTCATTTTAGTATCAATCATTCTGTATGATGGATCGCATGGTTTGATCGAGTATATACACGGCTGTTATGCACATTTTCTCATAATAAACTGTTTTATATATTGAAGACACTACATACATCACACATCTTTTGACGTCATATGTTTCTAACCTTCCATCCAACTACTGTAGCCCATTATCAGTACATTTTTTTTGTAAATTATGGATTTTTTTTTAAATAGGTCGGGTGTCAACTGAGGTGAAACACCTGCAAAAACTTATGCCGAGGCCAGATGAAGTTGAATCTTGGTGTGTGGGTTTTACTAGCAACAAGGACAGTTTAGGGAGGAGTCTGAGCATGGTTTTTTTTATTTAGAAAGGAGTTTATGTTGGAATTGTTGTATTTTTATGCTTTTGCTTGTGAACATGTCAACTCAATCATGCCTTATCAGAATAGATTTATAATGTTAGTCAAAGAATCACAAAGCACCTTGGCTTTCTGTGTCATTTTTTAACAGCTGTATCATATATGATCTACTTCTAATGCAGACGGAGGCTCACACAAGGCAAGAAAACGACAGAAGAGACAAATAGGACTAGTTATATGCGTGTTTGCTTGTCATCCTTGGTATACTGGAGGCAGCAACTCTTTTTCCCTTTCATGACTTGGATGATGAGCTCCTTTAGGCTGTTGATTTGTGGCTAAGCTTGGTTGTTGCTCAGTTGTTTTTGTGCTTTTCAAATAGTCATGAGCTTCTATTCAAATTTATTGCAAGTAATCGTGGTTTTTGTCACAAGTTATTGCATGTTTAATTTGTTTTTAACTAAGCACCCAACAACTTGAGTGTATCTTTTGAAGGCAATAAAATCAAATTCTGTGGGTAGAATTAACTATCAAGGGATGACATGACTTCATAATTTCGTTAAATAACAGATCTTCCTGCTGCAGTGAGCTCAAGGAAGGACATACAGTGGTCGCAACCTGAAACGGACCTGGTCATCAACGAGTACGGGAAATACATACGAGGAGAGACTGGCAACAAACTTCCAAGTAAGAAAAGTCTTAACAATCAAATATGCTTTAATACTTCCTGACAAGGGTTGAGCACCTCTTGGTTTGTCCTTTTAGGCCAGGTGAAACTAATACTAATTTGTTGTTCTAATTGAGCACTGTGATATTTGAGCACTAAAACACAATCAGTTACATCTGTTCTTGTATGTAAGGTATACATATCAACACAGCAGCATTATTTAAATCATATATTATTAGAGATTGTTATCAAATAGCCTTTTTCAAATTTTCTGTTATGAAATAAAAAAATGTATGTTGTGAATTAATGAGAATGATTGTGTTTAGTAGGGACTGATATCAAGGAAGTATTCTTGTTTGAAAGTTGGCACTTTAAAATGCTAAAAAAGACTGCTTTGGGGAGGGGGGGGGGAGGGGGTGAGGGCATAACAGCCTTCCATCTACAGTACTACAAGCCATCAAAATGAGAACTATTTTCACAGTAGTTAGCGTCTATACTACAGGCATTCAGGAATGACTACTACAGGCCTTCATAATATGGTTACCAAATTCGGTGCATTTAAGTTGCAATTTACCATGCTGTCACCAGTGAAATTTCAGCTAGGAGGGGGCAAATGTTCGGGTAAAATACTTGAAAATGTCTAATCGGGGAAGTTGTTTTTTCACATTTTGGTCGCATATTGGCTAAGACCGGGTTAATTACTCCAGAGTTTTCCAGATTTTACAAATATTGTTCCAATGATATAAATGTTTAAAACTATTCATTTACCAGAAAAATTAACCATGTACATAATTGTAATCAACATTGAATGTTGGCAGAGTGATGAGGATGATGTGAGCCTACTGTAACTGTAGTGTGGGCCTTTCAAGATATACTTTGTGTGGTTAATCATCGTCTTGTTCCATAAGCCAGTTCACGATTTCAAGTGTGCATACTCACAACGAAAACGGCAGTTCGACAAATGCGACGATCCCCCATGGAGCTATCATTACGGCTTTTATTTAATTTGTTACCACTCTTTGGAAAGTAAACCAACTAAATTTGTGTTAATATCATGTTAGCAGGATGAGCCGTGTTGCTCACGTGATTTTTTCAAAGATATTTATGTACACTGTTTGTGTAATACCGAGTGACATTTTACCATTATAACAATATTTACTGTAAGCATCATCTGGCTTATTGTTGCATAATTGTATGCATTTAAGATCATTGTTGGTTTTCCATTTTTTATTACCACTTTTCATCTCTTGAATTTTTTGCTATATCACAGTATTGCATGCCTGTTTTGGTATTTTATGCTAATTCCACTTAATTGTATACTAAGGGATGTTCTGCAGAAGGGTTACCAAACAATCCATTGCTACTGCTGTCTAACCCAGGATGTAAGAGATTGCGGCATAAAGCCCTAATCAGACAAATCAAAACATAGATCATATTCCTGTTTTGAAGGAGCTCCGACAAAGATGAGCAGAGACTAAACGTCACCAAAGTTATGAAAGTGTTGGAGACTGCTTCACATGAACTCAGGAGCATTGTGCTATATTTTCAATTGCATAAGAGAGGCTGAAGACTGCAGTTCCAAATTTACCCAAGAGTTAGTTATTTTGGGCTTTCTTGTCATTGTTGTGGTAAGCAGCAGCCTGTTAGGTTGGATTCCATCAGCAAAGTTTGCAGTGGAAGAGCAAGGTCTGTTAACGTTACACCATTTCACTCATTCTCCAATAAAACAACTTCCATGAAATGAATTTAACATGTTTGTTTGCTCTTCTGCCTTGTTTCTTTGCTCTTAAATACTTGAAATTAATTATTTTGACACATCAGAGATACTGCAAAAACTTCACTGTACTGCACAATAGCAATTGGCACTCTTCCCAGTTTTCAACAAAGCAAATATTTCATGTCAACTACTGTGTGCCATTTATTGATTTGTTACTTGTATTCGGTCACAAACAAAGAGGTTATTGCTGTACTAGTAGTACTAGTAGCTTTTATATAAAAACAGATGTTTGTATTAAATGACTGTGTTCAAGCCTGAATAATCAGCTTACCTCCCCTGGCAACACTGAGAAGCCAATCAAGCCATGCTGAGCAAACAGCTGTGCTGCCAAAAAAATACACGCAACAAAATTTTGTCATGCAATTTCATTTCTTATAAGGTGCAACAGTCCTGGTTAACTGAAGCAGTTAGCTTGGGTCATTGAGAGCTTGGCTTTCCTCCAGGGAGGCAGTGGTTTCAATTTCAGTGGTTTTTACGTGACCCGCCATGCAGAGACAAAACGCCCAACCCCCCACTCAAACATTCCAAAAACTACAAAAGGACGACCAGCACGCAGCGAAACGAAAAACCCCTCCCCAGCACACCAGTGTCCAAAAAAGGCAGCCCCAGATAAACGGCGAAAATCGCCTTAAATTTTAAGGCGAATGTCAAACTTCACCGCCTCCAGGACTGCCTGCCTACTGGCAAATTTCCCCCTAAAAACCACATTGCATCTATTCCGCCAAACATGTTTTTTCACAACACCGCAACCGAACAAACTGGAGGGTCTACCCCATATAAAATAAAGCCCTGCCCTACCGACCATGAACGGTCTCCCGTAACACGGTCGGTCCAGGTCTGGAACCACTCCCATAAGTTTACTACAAAGCAACAATGCCAAAAAACATGAGCGGTACTCTCTAAGCTGTCACAGCCGATCACCCAATCGCCAATGATATCTTTTTAGGTTGGTCACCAAGGCACCGTGTGCAATTCTCCATGCAAGATCACGGAGCCTGCAACCATTCAGCCTTGAATGCACCGAACGCCATACTTCGGCAGAATGACGTCCCTGGACAAAAATTGCATTCAAGGCCCTATCCCGCAACGAACTGTGAACGAGGGCCGGCTGTGACAGGTCAACAGGGGGCAACTCAATCAGAGCGGAGCAAATGACACGCACCACCTTGTTTGGAGTACTACTATGCGGTTCTCTGTTGCTAAACAGCGCCGGGACCCATCGACGCAGGTGCAAACCGCCCCAAAAACGTAGAAAATATGAACAAGGCAACCCTGGGTCAGTTACCGCTACAAACAACTGCTTAAATAACAATAAGGTCAATTTACTTCCCAGATGAACCACCCCTAACCCACCCTTCTCCAGCTTTTGGTACATTACCGCCCTTTTGACAAGCTCTGTACCACCCGACCAAATGAATGAAAATATCGCTCTCTCCAACCGCACCAGGACGCGACGCGGAATTGGATACACCGCGCCCGGGTACCACAAGATGGGCGAAACAAAACGATTAATTACGGTGACTTTCCCTAGGATCGAAAGCCAGCGGGTGCCAAAGGTTTCGAGCCTGCTCTCAAGTACCTCAGCCCTCTCGTTCCAGGTTACATCACAATTTCAGTTGATTCATACCAATGGACTTACCTGTTGCCTGTGTACTTGAAGCTGATAAAAGCTTTGCCTCATTAAGTGTACCTGCTGAATGATTGCTGTTGACTTGGTTGATTGCTGAGATGAGGTTTACAGATGTTTGGTGGGCAGGCAGAGTGGTCAATGTCGAGGGACATCGCCCAGAAAACTAGGGACCTGCTATGACACCCAAGGATTTTGCTTACCTCTAAATACTGAACTGCCACTTCCACCCATACATGTCATACAGTGTATTCAAGGCATGATATAGTTGCTTCTAAAGACAGCGGAATTCTGCAGGCATTTTCTTATCAACGGCATCCTGCAGGTATCGGAAGTATGACTTTTTAGGATTTAGTGATCTCTATATATGAGGACTAATGGGGAGGGCTTGTTGCTTTTGTAACTTGATGACACTGTAACACACCAACCTCTGTATCTGTTTGTGGTTTGGAGTTGGCTTTTTGGGGCTGGTTTGTAGAGCTTTGTTGTTTTGGTTCCTGTCCTCTTCACGTTACGTTGAACGCTGCATTGTATACGTTTGTGGGTTGGTCAGGTTTCTGTTTGTAAGTTTTCGGTTGGGTTATGGTGGTTGTTTAACAGACTGGGATTGTTTTTGGTTTTGTTGACCTTTGGTCCGTGTCCGTTTTCCTTGCACGTAAAAAGCACCTCTGTATCAGGAATGACTTTATCAACAGTGGCGGAGCTAGGGGGTAGTGGTTAGGGTCTGACTATATGGGCACTCTACCACTGATTAGCAATTTACGCTTGTTTTGAGGCCGGCATAAAGTACCACGTGATGTACATCTGTTGCCACATAAAACTTAATTGAACAATTGCATTAAGACTGGAGATCCTTTGTAGACGCGAGTGCATATTACCTTTTTGGGCTTCGATAATATTTAACAACAGATCAACACATAGGTGTTAATGTGTTATATGTCTTCAAGTGTGAAATGATACAATAAGTCTTGAAGAGGAAACCTTTATGAAGTATAACTAGCCGCATGCGAAGTGTTAATTTACTCTTTTAATTCCTTCTACGGAAGACTGGACGGCTGCATAGGCAATGATATATCATCACTATCAAGTTTACGTACATCTTGTGGTACTCTACGTCAGCTTTATGTGGCTAATGTGTAACAGTACTTCCTGTTATTGAGGTCACTGGTAGAATGACTGGTGACAATTCTTTGTCATTTCTGCAATGCCATTTTGCAGAGGTGATGGGCTGCGATTAGGTCACGCTTAACGACACCCCAATCGATGTGATATAATGTCTTCAAGATATGAAACACCCCTCCCCTTTAGTCGCCTGTTACAAAGACAGAGTACCGTAGCCCACATTGAATTGATGAGGAGATTTACTATTCTAAATTTATTCCATTTTATTTGATAGTTTTTATAAGGTGATTTAGCATTTCTCCACACTGTAACTGATTCAGTGCCATGGTCTGTTGTAGAAATAGGGATTCTTCCAAAGCTAGGGCCCCAGCAGGTTTGGGTGATAGAATAGCGGAACATCTGCTTGTCGTAAGGGTCAACTTAAGGGAACTTTGCTGTTGTACAACTTGAAGACACATATTTCGTCGTTATGCGGAAGGACTAACAACCAATGCAGTCATGCTTTGAAATACATTGTATTACTATGTGAATGACAACGACAATATATATGGAGGTCGGACTGGCTCCGTCTGTAAAGCACTAGACCTAAGATCAGAAGTTCGAATCTTATAAAAAGTTTTTCTGATTTACCCTTGGGCAAGGCACTGCATTCCCATCATGCCACATACAGGCTGGGGGTAATAGAATAGGCCCGCAGTATTCCTTGTCTGTCATAAAAGGCTACTAAAGGGAGGAGTTGTAATGTGTTCTTAAACATTTCATCAATCCTTTACCTCCTAGCCAGGTGGTAATTGGTTAATGAATCTTTCTTACCCCCGTCATGGTATGTAGGCCTCCTTTTTATGAGTGTTGAATCTTTAATAACACACAATGAACTCATTGCTTATCACTACAAATATGATGTTTGCCCGTTTTGATGCCAAGTATCATCATTTGCAACACATGCAACAAAGTTACATACAGTACATAATGCTGGTCTACCATTGTTAAGTGTGCACTTGTGGGTTCACCAACTCAATTGGCAATAATTTTACGAAAAAGAGAAATTTCGTAGGCCTACAAATTTTAATAAACGTTGCAGGTAGATTTTGTGCAATTTATTTATGAACCTTTTTATAAAAATTCTGAAATGAAAAGTTTAAGGACTTGAAATAAAAAATACAAATCTTTAACATATTTCCCTACAATCCACTCCTTCAATGCTCTCATACAGTTTAGGGAGCTTGCCAAAATTTACAGATCTCTATAAATCTGAATCTACTCTTTAATTAGATACAGTTGAAGAAAAATAATTTGATACTGAATGGGATACAATACATTTCCAAAATAATAGCATTTTTTAAGAACAAGAATGAGGTCCATCAAGTTCTCTCTGTGTAACTGATCAATGAACCTGCCATCGAAATGGATGAAACCATGGGAGTATAAGGGTCCTTCGTGGTCGATGAGCACATGTCTGGGTGCCTCCTTGACATGACATTTGGGGGTGTAGGTGACCTGTTGAAACAAAAGTTAATGAAGAATTAATGAACTATATGTACTGAAGAACAACTAGTGGTGTAGACAGATAGGGATTCTGCCAAATTTGAACTTTGAAGAGCCCCTAGAAAGTTTAAAGTTTATTTTCCACTTTCCATATATATAAACAGTCACAAAATCAATGAGTAATTTCTTAAAATTCTGATAAAATAACGATAAACAAAGTACAAAATATGCTATAATGGAAGTGGAGGAACCAGAAGTAGAAACTTTCGAGTCTGGACCCTTATCTACGATGGCCCATTAGGGCCATGATGGAGAAAAAATTTTCAAGTATAAAAAAAAAACACCAAAATTGACAAGTGAAAACAAAAACCAATTCCAACCAAGAAATGAATCTGTCATGACAGATTATTTAATGTATCGTAACTGAATCTGTCGTAACAGATTAATCATACATAGATGGAATACCATTGTACGGAGACTTTCACGTACCATATTACAGCTTCTATGAGCGAAATGTCAGTTCAGATATGCAAGCAAATGATTTTTTGGGTCGATTTATCCTGTAACTATCAGGAAACGACTATGGTATCGTCTTTATGTTGGCTATACACCTCAAGCAAAGAGCGTGGAACGCGAAAACCGACCAAAATGCAGTACAAAATTATGTGAACCATATATGTTAATCAAAAGTTCCCGCAACATAATGACGTACAACTGTATGTGAGGATGTAGTAGACAGAAATAACAACAGATTTTTGGTTTCACCAATTGTCTGGTGGCACCATGTATTTAAACATGAAATTAGATATAATTGGTGAAATCAAGAATCAAGAGGGCAGCGGGTAAGATTCAAAAGAAACCCCCTGACACACTGCAAAAAGAAGAAATAAGTAAAAGTGAAAAATAGGAAAAATTACTATACAGTATATACGCACTCTAGAGGCAAAATATTAACGTCACCTAAAACCAAGGCCAAAAAGGTGTACATGCACTGACATCTTTATGATATATTTAACTTAACTAGCAGCGGTATTAATCCAACGTATAACAATACATAGTACAAGTTGCTGCGACTATTACGTCCCTGACACGTCTGTCAATAACAACAACTTAATACTAAACAAAAGGATATTGACCATATACGGCTTAACTACCAAACATATATACTGCTTTAAGTTATAACATTTTAGTAAAACAATACTAACTCGGCTAATGCATGGCGAAATTAATACGAACCATTGAATTTGGTCAAAGGGAAGGAAAATATCTTAACTACTATGCATACTATGACTTTAAAGCTTTAAGTGGGTAGTCATGACCTTAAATATGATAAGAGAAAATATCTCTTAAGTCTTAATGGTTAAAAGTAAAATAAAGAGAATACTGATAATATAGAAAAAGCACGCAATAAAGATGCACATGGTGAGGCTATGCTGTAATGTTACGTTAGGTAACTACACGTTAAGAACCTCAACTTGTATACATATACAATACTATAAATTTAACGTTACATGGGCGCCGCCATCTTAGCTGAAACAGAGGGCGCTCTCCCAGAACATAATCATCACCTCGTGTATGTGAGCCTCTTACATTCCTTTAAAATATTAATGTCAAATCGACCCTTAAGTAAAACCTGTAGATTATATATAAAGATACATCTTCAATAAAACAAGTTAAATATAAGTATATGTAACCCACAGTATGTCTACTCAACATAACGTTAGAATAGGGCTTCCCTATCCCGGCATAATCTGTACAGTAGGATAGCGGACCCGATACGAAAATGCTCGATAATATTAAATACAATATACGATCACTGAATAACTCCAGTGCTACAAGAACTTAACAGGTTAAAGAAAGATATATTTACCTCCAAGCGTCAACAATGTACTTTTTACGTGACCCGCCATGCGGGATACAAACGTCACGGCCAAACGGCACTACCGAACCATCCCATACTGACAAACGAAACTCAGGTCAAGCGTGCCAAAAAAACATACGCCCGCCGACCTGCAGAGACAAAACGCCCAACCCCCCACTGAAACATTCATAAAACTACAAAAGGACGACCCGCACGCAGCGAAACGAAAACCCCCTCCCCAGCACACCAGCGTCCAAAAAAGGCAGCCCCAGATAAACGGCGAAAATCGCTTTCAATTTTAAGGCGACAATGTGAGTGTCCAACTGCATCACATGCTCGTTAATACTAGAACTAAAACTTTCGATAAACTATTCGTGCTTCTTGATTCGTAGTAAAATATATAATGGGCACGCTAACTGAGCTATTCCCAGCTGGCTATATTGCGTAACACACATGAACCCTTTGTTCGAGCAGGATATGACTCATGGCTACTTGCCATGGAACGCACGGATTCCCTCACATTTATAAATCCATATGTGGCACTATTGGCACCGCCAAATTTTCAGAACGGAATTTTGGGGTAAATTTTTCACGGCGATGTGCATTCATGGAATTACGCCCGTTTGCTTCTAGTTCACTTCAGCTGCGTATCAATGTATCGAAAGCTAGGACAGGACATTAAGAGTTGGTTACAATGTATGCCACTATGATATTGTACATGGCGTTCCATAAGTTAAACCATAATTATTATACTACCCCTGGTTAGGCAGCACCGCGGTTCTGCAGAATATGTTAGAAGCCTGTTTTTGCAGTCACGTGACATTGACCGTGCACAAGCGCTGAGCCGAGCAGCTAGCGAAGTCTGCGATAACTGTGTATTGATACTACCATAGTTACTAGGCCCTATCTGTGATACTACGAAGAACGCAGAGGCGGTTTCGTCGAAAAAAAGGTTAGTTGACTATTTAGGGCCGTACCAACTCATCCTCTGCACGATTGTTTAACGATGAATTTATGGATGGACTAAGACTTGTAGGAATTATAGGCATAGACGTAAAAAAAAAAAGACACTAATGTTAGCAAGCCCTGTAGGCTGTAGTATGAGCTACAAATACGATATACCTAGTATGTGTATGATGTACCCCTTCAGCGAAATAGAACACTATACAGTAGCCCGTAGCCTGGCCTACAACTTGTACTATTGTACTGCCTACAACGAAACGACGCAGCCTACAAATTACGCCGTAATCTATAAATAAATAATACCCATTAATGGAAAATACAACACTACAACGAAACTAGCATTTGCACTGTAGGACTATGAGGTAATGCTTGGCCTAACGTTACTCATTAGTGCTAACTGTGTAAAAACTGTAGTGTTTGTCAATAATTAAACATACAAGTCATGTAATTTCAGTAATTGATTTAGCGTTTGTCGTTGGGAAACCTGGTATAGTATAGGCTGCATTTGCAGAGCGGGAACTGCATTGGATTACACTAGGGACTTTGGTTACTGACTCAGTGACTGTAAAACCTACTGTGCTTGCACAAGTTCTCACAGCCTTTTCTTTTGGTTTACCAGTAATGCCCACCTGATTAAAGAATACTTAAATATTCAACGAATGAGTAGAGTACAGTAGAAACTTAGCAAATATGGGTCATGGTAATGTATGGTAGGCTAATATGAGTTAGTAACCTAGGTCTCCCCCCACCCCACCAAAAAGAAAAAGAAAAAAAGGTGTGTACGTATAAACCTACCGGTAACATGCTCAGTCAGTTCTGGACATTTAAGAATTGTAATTATTACAAAGATGAACAAAGTTAGCTCCTAACCATGCATGTCCTATTTGTTATGTTTTTTATTACACAATATGATACTGTATTGGAAGTTTCCTTCCAGGTTTTGTTTATTTAAATATGAATGTACAGTACATTGGCCTATATTTTAGGTTACGTCTCTATGTTCCGACAATTTTTTCGGACCCAAATATTTTTATGACTCAATGTTTTTTGGACTGTAAATTTTTTATGACAAATTTTTTATAATTTAGTCCCCCAAACAAATCAGGTCAAAAAAATTGGGTCCGAAAAAAGTCGGAGCATGGAGACGTCGGAGCATGGAGACGTCGGAGCATAGAGACGTCACCATATTTTAACATGTCGACAAGTAGAAGATCAAAAGGCATGGAATTTGTATTTTCAGAGCGCTTCTGTCAGGACCCTTTGGAGGAATATTTTGGAGTTGAACGCCAGCTTGGGAGGAGAAATGATAATCCTGATTTGTGCGTTTTTGGGTATAATGATAATTCTATTAGGATTCAAAGGACAATTTCTTGCAATACAGGAAACACTAGAGGTCGTTATGATCACAAGAGGTCATGGGAGAATGTTTATGATGAATGATCAGAATATGCTTAGGACAAAAGGGCAGATCAAGGCATATACATTTCAAAATTATGTTCCATAACATCCATACTAGCAGGCTATGAGATTTTAACTCCATGATTTGCCCACTTGTGTGATCTTGTTTGGAAAGATTTTATGTGGTGAAGTCAATGCTGCTGCTTGCTTTCCAGAGCTAAGAATTTCAGTAAAGGACAGTGCCTTAAGTTTCATTAACAATGGTATATATGGAAACTACATTAAAGAACAGAATTATCTTTTGTAATTGCCCTTTAAATAAAATAAGAAAATTATAAGTACTTCGTATTGAAACTTATTACTTCACAGTCTAAAGTATACACTGGTAAAGGGATCAGGATTGTTAGCAGTGGCATAAATCTAGACCTTGACTTCAGAGGGTGCAAGACTAATGATCAATGGTATTGAAAACAGGGTGCCAAGTTTATTACGTTGTGCTTAAGGAAGACCCTATACTGATAGTCGCTCCTTGTCAGCCATCCTTTACCATGAACATGTTAACCAAAGTTAAAAATTATGGAGTCAAATCCCCTCCCTTTCCAGCTATTGTACTCAACTCTGATTCTTTGCATAAGTTGTTTTCTTTGGAACAGTTGACTGAAAGGTCCATCAGAAGAGAATGTGATGTATTTGTAAGAGCTTATTAATAACTAGCTTAACAGCAAATGACTTTCTATTGCAAAAAGGAAATATAAACAAACAAAAGGTGATCAACGTCATTCAAAAAGTTACTGGTGTTTCTTCCAAAAATTTCAAGGTGCTTACTGTTTCAAAATAATGAATAAAACTCAAATTACCTATATTAAGCCCTTTTTGCTTCAATAAATCGATATTCCTTTTCTGAGTTAAGGCATTATTTCATCTAGTTCAATAATATCTGTTTTTTCAATAATAACAAAACATGATATACAAAGACATCTCCATGGCCCTTAGCTTTTATTAGGTGTACTGTAATGTGGTACAGAATACCTGCTACAGTAGTTTTTTTTTAGTTTTTTATACTTATACTGGAGTAGTTCGACTACAAAATAATTGACCTAAGTTTCTATAAAATGTTTTGAATAGTACTGTAGCAGTCAAATGTTACAAGCACATTGCTGTAGGTCTCCTAATCTTTTGGAGCATCACTAGATCTTTTCAGTTCCCTTCTCAAACCCTTCTTTTTGGACATTTGCTGCTTCCTTTTATATTTCTGCACAAAGTCACGAGTGAATGAAAAAGCTCTAACTCTAACTCATATATAAGGATAAAATACTATGCAAAATGCATTTTGAGAGTTCATCTTCTATGTTGAGGTCGCAGTCAATGAATAAAGTATTGAAGTTGCTTAAAACAGTTTTCATGTGTAATGGTTTTATTCAGAATGGAATCATTATCAATCCGATGCATGCCTGTTGGAGTACAAAGCCTGAAATTTGTTTCAGCAACAACCAGTATCCCATAGACACATGCTTTAACCGACCATAAACCACCACGATTCAGTGCTGTCACCAGAGATCCTTCATCAACTTCTTCTTCGTTAAGTTTACCAGCTTCAAGTAACGCCAGGGATTGCTGTGCTGCATGAGAAGCCCAGTTTGATGAATTTCAGCTTTTTGTGAAGTTTATGTAAAATATATCCTCCAATATAGTACAAACCATCTTTCTCACTTTCAGAAAGTTGTAATGGAGTTCTAACAAGAGTAGCAGGTGTGTTTTCTTTCTTCTTGAAAATGAAGATTTGGTCTGCTAACTTGGAGCACAGCAAGGTTACACTTCTTTTACCCAGCCCTGGGAAAAATCTGTCAGCTTGGGAGTAAAACTTGGGAGTAAAACCTAGAGTAAAATTTTTCCTTGTCAATTTTTTCACAGTATCAGAAGTGGATGTTTTGTATTTTGTGCAGTAAATCCTGATTGACTTCTAAAAGTTGGTAATCTGACAGTTGTGATCGAATTTCTGCCGAATAACAGCAATTTCCACAGATTTTCGTTTTAACATGATTCAACAGCTCTTGTAATGTTTCTTTTGAAAAACTATCTTCCTCAGATTTGGGCTGGCGTGCATTACATTTGTGATGAGCAAAGCTGCCTCTTCTTTTGAACACCTTTTTGCATGTGTGGCAGGTAAAATTCCCACATTGAACCTGAAATAAAAAAAAAGGGTAGAAAAAAGTTATAGCTTAAAAATCAAAGAATGTCTACATTTGTCAGTCAGTTCCTTAACTTAAGCATGGAGATCAGGAACCCTGGATCAATATAAGCTGGCAACTGTAAAACACTGGCTGGATAGAAGTGTCCCATTGGACTATTTCAGCTTTAACTTTCGTCTCTACTCTTACTGTGTTAGCGTTTAATTGAGTTTGGGCTAGCAACAGTAACACTAATTACTATAGTATGACTGGGCCTAAGTTAATGGGCTCAGGCCACGCATCAAGGGAATTTTTATTATAATCCAAGTAACAGATAATGAGATACAACAGTACTTACAAATTCGGTAGCTTCTTGAAACCCGCTGTGAATATTTTGATCTGATTCTATTAAATCTAAGACTTCGTGGTTCATATCATGCCCAAATAGAAAGAGAACATCGTTCAATGAAGCCATCTCTTCGTCTTCTGTAGATAGTGCTAGTGTATTTAATCAGTAAAAGTTCGGCAGCTGAACCAGCTAACATCGATTGTGTGCACGGTCAAGGTCACGTGACACACTTTTTGCACAGTGCAACATAGCTGACAGGCGCCCGTTACGCGCTGCATTGTTGCTCGCGGTGCTGCCTAACCAGGGGTAGTATAAGAACTATGGTTAAACACCGATAAGTGTTTTGAATGAAACATTTGAAATATGTTAGACGACCTTTAAAATATCAGCCAGGAGCCACCTTAAATGTGTGCTTTTTACGTGACCCGCCATGCGGGATACAAAACGTCACGGCCAAACGGCACTACCGAACGAAACTCAGGTCAAGCGAGCCCAAAAAATACATACGCCCACCGACCTGCAGAGACAAACCACCCACTGAAACATTAAAAAAAAAAACACAAAAGGACGACCAGCACGCATCGAAACGAAACACCCCTCACCAGCACACCACCGTCCAAAAAAAGCAGCCCCAGATAAACGGCGAATGTCAGACTTCACCGCCTCCAGGACTGCTTGCCAACTGGCAAATTTCCCCCTAAAAACAACATGACATCTATTCCTCCAAACAAGTTGTTTCACAACAGAACAAACACAAATAATACGCTGCAACACAGCAACATAACAAACTGGAGGATCTACCCCATATAAAACAAAACCCTGTTCTATCGACCAGGAACGGTCTCCCGTTAAACGATCGGGTCCAGGTCTGAAACCACTCCCACAAGCTTAAAACAAAGGAATGCCAAAAAACATGGGCAGTACTCTCTAAGCTGTCACAGCCGGTCCTCGGGCACAGTCCATCACCCAATCGCCAGTGATACCTTTTTAGATTGGTCACCAAGGCACCGTGTGCAATTTTCCATGCAAGATCACGGAGCCTGCAACCATTCAGCCTTGAATGCACTGAACGCCATACTTCGGCAGGATGACGTCCCTGTACAAAAATTGCATTCAAGGCCCTATACCGCAAGGAACTGTGAACGAGGGCCGGCCGTGACAGGTCAACAGGGGGCAACTCAATAAGAGCGGAGCAAATGACACGCACCACCCTGCTTGGTGTACTACTATGCGGTTCTCTGTTGCTAAACAGCGCCGGAACCCATCGACGAAAGTGCAACCCGCCCGAAAAACGTACAAAATATGAAAAAGGCGACCACTGGGTCAGTTACCGCTACAAACAATTGCTTAAATAACAACAAAATCAATTTACTTCCCAGATGAATCACCCCTAGCCCTCCTTCTCGAGTTTTTGGTACAATACCGCCCTCTTGACAAGCTCTGTACCACCCGACCAAATGAATGAAAATATCGCTCCCTCCAACCGCGCCAGGACGCGACGCGGAATTGGGTACACCGCGCCCGGGGACCAGAAGATGGGCGAAACAAAACGATTAATGACGGTGACTTTCCCCAAGATCGAAAGCCAGCGGGTGCCAAATGTTTGGAGCCTGCTCTCAAATACCTCAGCCCTCTCGTTGAAGGTGACATCACAAGGTGCATCGTAGCCGAACCATATACCATTATTTTTATATTCTGATCCGACTAAAATGCACTGAATGGTAAGTCTCTGTATCTCCAGCTACCAAGGCGAAGGCACGAAAGGAGCCCAGACTCAAAACAACACACGTGACCTCATCTGCATATTGAACGCATTTCACGTTGGCACCCCCTGGCACAACGAATAGAACAAGTCTGGAGTCCCTTTCCAAAAGACGGGAGAGGGACTCGCTAAACAAAATATAAAGTAATGGAGACAGAGGGCACCCCTGGCGCACCCCCTCTCCACGTTAAAAACCTCCGAACAAAACCCATTTACGATAACAGAACTGAATCTTGCCTGATACAAAACAGAAATCCATTTACGAACCATTGGGTGCAACTTAAATGTCTCCAATACATTCATTAAAAACCCGCGATCCACCATGTCAAAGGCCTTCTGCTGGTCAATGCACATGGCAGATCACGCTCAATAACAAAGTCGGTCAAGTCGCGCATCAACCACAAGTTCTGCTGGATGCAATGAACCTTGACTGCACAAGTCTGGAGATCACCCACAAGCTGCGGCATAGCCAGTGCAAGGCGGTTGCACAAAGCCTTAGCCAGCAACTTGTAGTCCACATTTCACAAGGTGATCGGACGCTTGTTATGAGGATCCAAGGGGTCCCCAGACTTGGGCAGCGAAGTAATCATGCCGAGACGTTGACTTTGGTTTAAAAGTCCGTTTTGGAAGGCGTCTTCGAAGACGGCTCTGATGTCGGGTCCTATTATTGCCCAGAAGGTTCGGTAGAACTCCCTCGAAAGCCCGTCCGAACCCGGGGACTTGCCATTCTTCATCTTCGAAAGCGCCTTCCAAAGCTCAACAGTGGTTATTCCCCCCTAAAATATCATTGACCTCGTGGGGAACAGTTTTTGAGATTCCCCTGAATAAATCGGCCTGTGCTGACAAGTCGACATTGCCACACGTAAACAAACTCGAATAGTAATCTTTATATACGCGGACAATGCCGTGAGGGTCACTAACCACGGTCCCATCAGTAGCGCGCACAGATGGGACGCGTCTGTCACCCGCCGATGAGCTAACGGACTGGTAAAACCTCAGTGAAGGGCGCCCCTCAGCTTCCACCGCTTCGACACGGGCCCTGACGCGGGCACCGTGGTACTTTTCATCGAGATAAGTCTGCAAAGCGATGACAGCCGAAGGTTCGCCAAACTTCACCTCCGCGCACAGCTTGGAGAATTTTTCTCTCCGACGCCGTGCGCAGGTCACGCCATACTGAATTGCGTAGCGTTTGATGCGCAACTTTACATCATCCCACCATTGGGATGTAGAGACAAGGCCGGCTTCAAGGTTTGCCATCCTTTGCACCTGGTTTCGAAACCTTGGCGGAACTCTTCCTCGCCAAGTATCTGACAGTTGAGCTTCCATAGGCCCCGCCCGATTGGGAAAATGGAAGGCAAAACAAACCGTGCTACAACGGTGTCATGATCAGAGAGCGGACAGCTCAGTGTCACGCAAGCCGAAAATTTAAAACTAACGGGCGCATACACTCGATCTATCCCGGAGGCATCTTCCCTGTTAGGCCTCACCCACATGTACCCCGTACTACACGGGTGCATATACCTCCAGACATCGGCTAAAAGGTGTGCCGAAGTAAATCTGTCCAGTTCTGTGATCCCAGCGTCAGGACTGGCAGACACGGAAGCCCCGAGTCTGTCAAGACCCGAGTCTGGGACACAGTTAAAAGTCTCCGACCATGACACATGGTGCACTACCAGGAACAAAGGAAGGCAGCGTGTTAAAAAAATCTCGTCTAGCAGAAGGCTGATTGGGAGCATACACTGTGCAAAGGGAGATGTTACCCTATGGATACTTGAATAGAATGCAAACCAATCGGCCCTTGTGATCCGTCTCCACCCTAGTGGCACAACCCGCCTGACGAGTTCACAGAAGGATGACAGTGCCACAGGATGAAGACGAACCAAACGAAGCATGCAGCCCACAAGCCCATAGAGGGACATCTTCTTCCAAAATGTGTTTCTTGCAGGCAAACGCAGTCGACCTCCATTGACTTACAATACTGGAAAATGCGACTGCGCTTGCGATGATGCCATTCACGTTCAAAGTGGCAACTGAAAGTGTATGGGCCACGAGAGGGCAATGGGGCAAAACTACACCGACGACGATTCCGTTAGCTTCAAGCGCGCTCTAGACGACATATCGTCCGAGTCGTCACTTGAGGCCGACCTTTTCAGAGAGGGTTCCCCCATCTCGTCTTACCAGCTCGTCCCAGTGGCACGCTTCGGCTCGATGCTCACCGAGTCTCCGGAGTCACTGTCGAGTCCCCGGAGTCGCCGTCAGACAGAGCCGCCGGACCTGGCGATACCGGCGCCGGACTGGGGACGGAACTGGACGAGTTGATGGGGGAAGCTGCTGGAGACCCCGTGTCCCCATCGTGGTGTGGTGGAGGTGTGGGCACGGGGTTGGGGTCTGCGACGACGGGGGAGGGTGAAGCAGGTGCGGAAGGTGAATCCTCACCCGGTTCCCCCTCCTTGCGTGAAGCTTCCTTCGAGGCAGTAGGTGCGTCAGAACGTGGCGACTTTACTTGACCCCCACTCTTTGTCATAAAGACAGAGTGAGCACACAACTTCGCTTGGGCAAGCAGAGGTATCATGCCCAAGACGAAGGCAGCGCCCACACTTTTTGTTTGGGCAGCCCTTGGCTTCGTGCCCGGTCTCCCCACACCTGAAGCAGGTACGGGGCTGACCGGGATAACGCACGTGAGCTTTATGCCCGGCAATAAACAGGAAGGAGGGAATGTCCTGCTTCAGGTCGATCCGAACCAGTCGGTGCCCGTTCAATAGGGGCCTGTGCGTAGGAGCACATTTTGGTTGCCTTGACAGCCCCAAACCGACCTAAAACAGTTGTGACAAGTTCCTGACACACCTCTAGTCCTACGTGGATGACAGTTACCCATACGGAACGTTCGTATAGAGTAACTGTCAAACCATCGACACCAGTCAGCAACGTGAGACCCTTCTGCCGGGTCACGTCCCTGGTAAAACGTAGATCGTACGTATTACGACCCTGGAGGCACAACAACACCCTTACATTGCAAAATTCTAAAAACTTGCACCGGTGGAACCGCTTGTTCACTGGTCAAGGTCAACTTAACATTTTCGAATCACGGCGCGATGCCATGATATCGAAGATGGCTAGGCCACAGAGGAGTAAGCCAAAAACAAATATATAGCACAGAACAGTCACAATAACAGCTGTAATAGATGGAGAGCGAAAAACGTCCGCACTCCACGAAAGCCAACTATCAAGTTAAATGTGTTGTAGTGACGCTAAATATAGCAAGCGAATGATGAACAACAATGAAATAATATTTAGCAAGGTGATACACATTGTAGTCAGGCTTATTATGTAATTTCGTTGGATTTTTGGGAGATTTGCAAATCTATACATTTTTGGAAACTGTATAGTGTAAGCAATCAGAAAACCAATGTTTACCATTTGCCGGACGCATATATGGCGGCCATCTTGGATTTTCAAAATGGCCGCTTTAAAAATGGCTGTTTCTCAATATCTCAACATCTAGGGGACCCAGAGTCCTGATTTTAACGGCTAAACCTACATTTGTAGGGGCAAGGAATCTAGTGGTACCAAGTACAATAAGCTAAACGTAACCACAAGGCGGTCATCTTGAATTTTCAAAACGGCCACCGTAAATATGAATGTTTCCCAATATCTCGGCATCTAGGTGACCTAGAGTCATGATTTTAACGGCTAATCCTATATTTTTAGGGGTGAGGAATCCAGTGGCACCAAGTACAATAGGCTAAACATAATAACATATGTAGATGATAGTAGATGATCCGAATGACTGAGCCAGAGATTTCACTTCCGACGATGATAATTGTTTATCATTAAACTTCAAGGGCAAGGACCATCATCATGATCATCAGCTAGTACTCTCACTCATCATCATCACTGTCACTGGCCAACAATATGTCATTCCTAGAGTCCTCATCATTCTGACACTGAGTGCCGCACTGGCAGAGGTCTGTACACGATAGGTTATTGGACCTGCAAGAACATCGATTAGTTTTTATCGTACTCCAGGGTTGTTGCTGCCAGATACTCAGTCAGAACTGCCTTCGTCTTGTCATGGGAAAGGAACCGGCTCATCGGGATGTGTTTGATGCTGGTGTCATCTCTGATCTGATATTGGACCGGATCCTTCCCTTGTCTCCGTTTCTCTCTTGTGGTACTCTTCAGGGAGTCAGCCTTGTAAGTATCAAACACCATAATGATCTCATCACAGTCTCTTGTCAGAGACATCAGTCTGGCATTGAAGCATTCACTTAGGTCCTTGACTGTCACTACCGTGGCTGGTTTCTTTGTCAGCTTCTGCACGACCACCATACCGTCCACCAGTGCGATCTCGCGATTTGTGTCACCCTCAGTGTGTGTGAAGTCCATGGTTTCAGAATCCACTGCATCGCGCTGCAGACCACGCATCTTGCAACTGCTGCTGATCGTCATCGGGTGGTTCTGCTGTTCCCAACTTCTCAAGGAGGTGGATCAACTTTGACTTGTCAGTGCATGACAGCATTGCTCCGTTTGGCGCGAACAGTGCCCTCGGTGTCAACGTGAACTCGTAGTTCCCGATGGCTTGTTTCAGGTCAATGTCTCGGTTGGACCTGGCAAGGACCATCAGCCTTCCGTATAGTGCAGTGTAGTGCAGACGTGTTTCTCGCTCTCGCTCTCCATCTGACACAGCTATTTTATTACTGTACTGTACTGGGCTATACTTCCCGCCAGGCGGGTGTGGTAGCTTGTGTTCGTGTGTGCGCCAGTTCGTATATAGTTATCGTATATCGTTTGTAGTTTAACCAACCTGTCTTTAGTTTGTTTTTTGTAACTCCTCTGTGGCCTTGCCACCTTCGGTATCATGGCATCGCGCCGTGATTCGAAAATTGTTAAGTTGACCTTCACCGGTGAACAAGCGGTTCCACCGGTGCAAGTTTTTAGTATTTTGAAGAGCAAGGGTGTTGTTGTGCCTGGAGAGGTTGATGCCTTGCAAGCTCTCCAAGGTCGTAATACGTACGATCTACGTTTTACCAGTGACGTGACCCGGCAGAAGGGTGTCATGTTGCTGAGTGGTGTCAATGGGTTGACAGTTACTCCATACGAACGTTCCGTATGGGTAACTGTCATCCACGTAGGACTAGAGGTGCGTCAGGAACTTGTCGCAACTGTTTTAGGTCGGTTTGGGGCTGTCAAGGCTACCAAAATGTGCTCCTACGCACAGGCCCCTGGGGTGTTGAACGGGCACCGACAGGTTTGGATCGACCTGAAACAGGACATTCCCTCCTTCCTTTTTATTGCCGGGCATAAAGCTCACGTGCGTTAATCCGGTCAGCCCCGTACCTGCTTCAGGTGTGGGGAGACCGGGCACGAAGCCAAGGGCTGCCCAAACAAAAAGTGTGGGCGCTGCCTTCGTCTTGGGCATGATACCTCTGCTTGCCCAAGCGAAGTTGTGTGCTCACTCAGTGGGAAGGAGGGACATGTCTTTCGCGGTTGTCCCTCCTCTTATGTCTTTATGACAAAGAGTGGGGGTCAGGCAAAGGCGCCAAGTTCCGACGCACCTACTGCCTCGAAGGAAGCTCCACGCAAGGAGGGGGAATCAGGTGAGGAGTCACCTTCCGCACCTGGTTCACCCTCCCCCGTCGTTGCAGACCCCAACCCCGTGCCCGCACCG
>KN886943.1:32428-46230 GCA_000934455.1 Apostichopus parvimensis
GTGTTACGGGAGACCGTTCATGGTCGGTAGGGCAGGGCTTTATTTTATATGGGGTAGACCCTCCAGTTTGTTCGGTTGCGGTGTCGCACCGCATTAAATTTGTTTGCTCTATTGTGAAAAAACATGTTTGGCGGAATAGATGCAATGTGGTTTTTAGGGGGAAATTTGCGAGTTGGCAGGCAGTCCTGGAGGCGGTGAAGTCTGACATTCGCCTTCAAATTGAAGGCGATTTTCGCCGTTTATCTGGGGCTGCCTTTTTTGGACGCTGGTGTGCTGGGGAGGGGTTTTTCGTTTCGCTGCGTGTGGGTCGTCCTTTTGTAGTTTTTTGAATGTTTGAGTGGGGGGTTGGGAGTTTTGTCTCTGCAGGTCGGCGGGCGTATGTTTTTTTCGGCTCGCTTGACGTGAGTTTCGTTTGTCAGTATGGGATGGTTCGGTAGTGCCGTTTGGCCGTGACGTTTTGTATCCCGCATAGCGGGTCACGTAAAAAGCGCCTTCCGTATAGATCCTTGGTCTCCTTCAGTTCTACAGTCTTGTCCCGGAGTTTCACACTGGCTTTCTTGTTGCCAGACATGTACATCTTGTTGTTCTGTTTCTTCACTGGTGCCTACAGGCTGACGTCCCCATTGATTCGCTCTGACACGTACTCTTCATACAACTTCTGCCCAGTGGCGTCAATGTTCAGGATCTGTGGCACGTACTCGTCTGGAATGTAGGCATGAGTGATCAGATTGTGCACCTGGTCACCTTCAGTGGCAAATGGATTGCCATGACTCAGGATCGCAGCCTTGATTTTGTCGATTGCGTCATGCTCCCTCTTGACTGCTTCAAAACAAGTGGTAGGGCGAGTTGATAGCTTGAAGCTCGTTTAGCCGTTAAAACCAGGACTCTGTCACCTAGAAGTTGAGATACTGAGAAACGCCCATTCTTAAGGCGGCCATTTTGAAAATCCAAGATGACCGCCTTGTGGTTACGTTTAGCTTATTGTACTTGGTACCACTAGATTCCTTGCCCCTACAAATGTAGGTTTAGCCGTTAAAATCAGGACTCTGGGTCCCCTAGATGTTGAGATATTGAGAAACAGCCGTTTTTAAAGCGGCCATTTTGAAAATCCAAGATGGCCGCCATATATACGTCCGGCAAATGGTAAACATTGGTTTTCTGATTGCTTACACTATACAGTTTCGAAAAATGTATAGATTTGCAAATCTCACAAAAATTCCAACGATATTATAATTCTGAACATAGTGAGCCTGACTATTGTGACAATTCATGATTCTCAAACCAACAAGTCTTTGCCAAATTTTCGTTTATTACATCAAAAGAAATATTTACCATCGCTAAATTCTACACTAATAAGCGAAGTCTTTTCCTATTTTCGAGGGTATGAAAGCATACTAATTAAAACAATATACGAAGAGTTCTCTATATAGGGAATGTTAAGAATTTGCATATCACCATCCAGAAACAGAAATGGTCTTTTCGGTCGACTGGAAATTTATGTACACTGCACCGGAACTATATCAAACTAGGAGTTACCTAATGGAAGTGCAACAGGACGATATAGAAGTTTGTTAGGAAGAATGCGTCTTTAGGGATAACTTTCCCTGTGACAGAGATGTATATGAACTATGCTGTATTCAAACGGTAGATAATAATATTTATGTTCCAGTTACAGCATTTGATTCCATTATGTTAAATGAACGTCTTAGAAGATTGGTGCTGGCTGAACTGTAGGAGAAATCTGCCTCCCCCTGCACCATGATGCATATGGATATTGTATGCTTCCTGTAAACTCATCTCACATGGCTCCTGACGGAACATATGGTTAAGATAATTGTTTGGACGTATCAGCAGCCCATCTAAAGCCATTAGTAGGGATCGGATGAAGGCTGGGTGTGTTGGTGATTGGAAGAGCAAAACAGAGGCTGATTTTGCTGACGGAGGCGTTGGGCACGGTGCTCCCCAATAAGATTTGTGAAGTGGAAAGTGGTATACTCTTTTATGTTCTGTTTTACTCTCACAGCAAAACTACCTGTTATTTACTGTTAATGTCACGTTTTTCCACCCACCTGCACCTTCCCCTTCTGTTTTTCTCCTAGTTTTACCCTTTCTTACCTATAAGGCGTGCATCCCAAGCTCACCCTGGATAAACGCCTGTTGATAGTTAAGTTGGACTCAGACTAAGGATATTCTTGTCTCAAACTGGGGGATCCCCTGACTTTGACTTGAATTATCTGATAATAATATGCATGTCTTCTAGTCACCTCTATGTAGCAAGTACATAAATATTACATTCATAAATTGCCCTCTTTGCTCACCACCACTACACCGACCAAGTTCATAGTAGCCCTTGTGCAATCCTTTTCCAAGGTTGTCATAGGCCTATGTACAAATGAAAATGATAATTATAGGGTAAAATGTTTGTGCAGTTTCATACATATGACATATCAAGTGGTGATATAGGGCACATAACCTGCAGACCTATTAGATCAGAATAAATTGTTACAGCAAATACACAGGATCATACACAACAGTGGCTTAATGAAAATATCAGTTTGTGGTAAAATTTTAAAAGTAGAGTTAACACCCCTCTGAGAAAGAAGCAAGGCACACCTGATGGTTGTATGGAGAAAGAAAAAAATCAAATATACAAGCACAGAGGTTGCATGTAAACTTGTTAAAGGACGTATTAGGAAGGACATGAGACAAGGTGAGTAATTAAAGGAATGGAATGCTAACAGTTGGAATGCTTGTCAAACGTCTTGGCAATAGAAGCACATGGCATTAGCTGACAGTAATAACCATACCTGTTCTGACGAAGGGATTTTTAAATACCAAGACAGAATAACGTAAAGAGGACACTATGACTGTCAGCAGTGTCCTCCAACTACAGAAAAGAATATTGATATGGACACAATATGTAAGGACACTATGACTGACAGTAGTGTCCCCATGTTCTGCAGAAGCCGGCTGCATCCAGTCTAAGCAAGTACGACAACACGTTACAAATATGTTACAGTATAGTTACAAAGATTTGAAGTATTATCAATATGCAGTGTAAAACTGATCATTTGACACAAGAAAATAGGATCAATAACTGAACTGATAGCCAGATATCTGAGTATTCATCTATATATTTTGATGCTCCTTCAATATACCATGATGTTAGGGTGGGTGACACCTTACAGGATGAATCCATTATCAAGTCATTGTGTCCTTATAGATGCAATACATTAAGTGAATGGCATGGGAAAGATGAAAAAAAGGGGGGGGGGTAGCCTTATCAGTCTAATACATATAAACATAATATCCAAAGACCTTACAATAAGATATGCATAATGTAGTCTGTGTTTGATAGAGTGCTGAATCTGCATAACAATGAGCTACCTGATGTACAAGCATTAATGTACAGTAAGAACACATTACCAGAACGATGCTAAAGCAAGGTCAAGACATGGTCATCGATACTCAGTTCTGCTTTCTGAAACTTCAGTATGTATATACCTGACCACTTTGATGAAAATGAAAGGTCACCTTTTGTAACTTATATACCTAATGATATTTAGCATAAGATATTAAGGGGACAACCATCATGATCAATGTGATTTTTGGGAGAATGAATACTTTCCATACTCATAATAGGTATAAGGGGTAAACAGAATATTGGAAATGTGTTACAATGTATTGCCATGTACTATTAATATGTAGCTTGGACTTAGGCTCGGACCAGCTGGACTCAGACTTGGATCTACTAATCTCAACTACAGCACTGGACTGTCACTCTAAGTATTTAATGTGTTTTTCTCTCTCTAAGTCATGAGTTCTTATAAAGTACCCCACGTCTAAGTAAATGACCCAAGTCATATAGCAGCACTGTACTCTTTATGGTTACTCTGAATATTGTGCTGTGGCAATAACTAAAACATGTGTTTTGCCCCTTGCCTTGATCATTCCATGAATCATTAATAAATTTCACATTTTTTGGCTCTCTAAAAGCAGCAGTTTGCGTCCTTTTCTATTATTTTTCTCAACCTCACTGACTTGGGTTAATTACTTGTATTGAATTTTCAATTCACTGCATAGGTTTTTTTTATGGAAATTTTTCCTTTATCATAACAATCATTACTGCAGGAATATGAAAAAGTTTACAACAAAACTGTCGAATGACCAGCTCTCCTGCTCTGTTTATTCATGAATAATAATAACTCAAAACAAAAACCAAGAAATAAGTTTAAGATTAAACAATTACAGTACTTTCCAAATTATTCAATATGTTTATGATCAACAATTACACATCTTCAAAACGTGCCCCTAGTTACCTCAGGATGCACCAATGGAGGATTCTAATGAGCAGGACTCTAATGAGCAGAGAGGTTGTAGTAGCTGTACATCACACCTCATAGTTCCTGCTCTATTCCGCATAGGCCTCAATTTAAATACTGATCTCTCTTTTTATTCACGCTCTTTTTATTCACGCTGACACACTGTCCTGTTTCTTTCTCGCCAAACGATTTATACCACTTTTTGCGTTACATACAGGATGTCTTTTTTTTTAATTTTATATATGGATTAAATATTCTTCGAAATTAAAAAACAAAGGCTGCAAAAAACTGAACATATAACTCCAAAAGTAACATACAGTAAGCCTACAATTTACTATTGTAGAAACCATCTCAGTTATGCGAAAAGTTTGTTACACATTTTGTAGAAAATTCTTTACACAAAAAGGCATTTTTAATCTGACTTGCCTAATGTACTGACAGTTTCTAGGATGAAAAAGATGAAAAAAATTGATAAATCTATCCAACTGATGGATAAAATTTCCTTGGATGTGTTGTAATGGCTCTATTTTATACTTTGACATATTGTCTAAAACTATGAACATATGGGGTAACTACTTCTGCAACTTTAACAAAATGCACTTTTACTACAAAAAACATGAAACTGTCATGCAATATTTAGCCAACACTTTAATCTAACTACAGAACATATTTGCAATGGCAAGTCCTATCTGTTTAGTTGTCACTTCATTCACCACGAAGGCCAAATGATGTTGCATGATTTGTTAAATAAGAGACCAAAGGACAGAAAGTTCCAGCACATTTTGCCTAATCAATGTTGTACTGGCTGATTGTAATGATTTCATGACTCTAGTAGACTAAAACATACACATAACACATTTCTACCTTTGAAAACAGTTTTCCTGGTCCACATAGCATTCTGAATCAATGAACAAAACCACTGTACATTTTATACCTTATCTTAAGATGATGGTGATGTAATAATTGGCTGAACAACACCTATTTCTCAGGGGTATATGAACCAGTAAGAAAAATTTGTTACAGAAGAAAACATCCTTTACTTCAAAACACCACCATAAACATGAAATATGGGTCTTTGCAGGAGAAAAATATGTAAAATATAAGTTGAGAATATCTCACAAACATAGATCTAAAGTAGTAGAACAAATTTTTTCACAAAGGGCAGCTATATTAAACTATGTCCATGACCCAGATACCTGAGTCAAGAACCTGGTTTAGTTCATTTTTCATATCAATGTAGCTTTCATATGTTGTTGGAAGCTCCAAACACTGGCTACAAGTGTGTGCGACTGGCCTGCGTGCAAAACCATCCAAGAGATTGAAGGAAACGTTAAGCTCCGGGAATGACAAAACATCAGCCCCAGTCCAAAAGCGCAAAAACTTCTGAAGCTTGTCTTTCTCAAGGGATCGGATGTATTTCTTTAAGTAAGAAAATACCACCCATTGACCTTCTAAAATATCTTGTGGGGCTTTTATCCTGCTAATAACTTTCTGGGACGTTGGCATCATGTTTTTGTAGAGTTCACGCAGTTGTAATGGAGTTAGTTCTTCTCGCAGGGGCTTAACATAATCTCGCATGCTGTCAGCTATGAAGATTGGTTTCTCAATTATCTCTTTGTGCCCTATTTCAAACAGGATTTGAGGCAAGTTGCGCTTTGTAACTAGAACTCGGCGTCCGTAACCATGAAGGATATCAATCAGCTCAACATAACTATCACCCTCTGGAAAATGTGTAAGTGCTTCCACAATGACCATTTTCTCTGGCACTGATATGTATTGCAAAAATGCATCCTGCATGTCCCATTCACTCTTCCTAAAAATGGCTTCTTCCATGAATGGGGGACTAAGAGACAATGGAAAGTACCTCATATCTTTTGATCCTTTGGAAATTATGCGACCAACCGGTTCTCGCGAATTTGCATCAAAGTCATGTCGTAATGATGGAACTTTGAACTGCTCACCTGTTGAATACTTTGCAAACTCAAAAAGCTGTGAAGGCATCGGCATACACTCCGGACACCTCTCCCAATTAAATTTCACCATTTGGCAGTACTCTTATCTCAATTGCAGAATTTGTTACTTCTGGGTCTTAAAAAAACCCTATGAAGTCTTCAAAACATGTGTTCTCCTGATTACAAATGTTTTTTTGGTGTGTTTATCATCAATATGACAATCACTAGCAGCTAAAGCTGATGGTCGAAACACAATTGTGGGTGTTCCTGAAGGTAATTCATTGCTGGGATGGCCACTTAAATTAATTTATGACTCTTCATAAGTGGTCACATCACTTAGTTCAGCCATTACTTGTTGAGTCATCACATGAAGATCAATGGCTGGAATTTGATCTCCTGAATCATCTGACACGTGGACAGTTTCATCTACATCTTGTACCTGGTAAGTTTCCTCACAGGATGCTTCACCACTTGTTGACTCGTCTCTTTCAATTTCTTTTGTAGATATGTACATTCTTAGGACACTCAATTTGGTGGTTTCGTACATCTCTTCAATTGTTGGATTCTTCACAAAGGGGAGCTTGCGAACATCCATCATCTCAAATTTGAAATCTGCTAGTGTTCCCTTAGGGGAAAGCCCGTCTGGGAAAAAACAACTTCATTGCCTCCTCTAACACACGTGAAACATCCATGGCTTTTGGCATAATTAAACGTCGTATGCCACCAGCGTTTTGTATGCGTACTTGCTTGTATGTGTTCCCTTTTGACAAATGCAGCCATCCAACATCAACCCTTCTTTCAGCTTTCGCAGCATTTTTGTTTCCTTGCATTCTACTCGAACGCTGTGTAGAAACTTCAGTTGTACTGTTTCCCCTTTGTCTTAGCCTCGTCTTTTCTCGCAGCCTCTCCATTATTTTGTCCTTTCTGGTTGACATTTTCATCAGCAAACCCTTAAAAGAAATAATGTAACAAAAATATAAACATCACTACGAAAGTTTATTCATACTAAACGAATGCTCGTACATGCTGACTAATCAGTTTTCCATAATTGCAAAGCTATTACCAATAATGCCGGGTGAAACAATAATGCTGCCATGCACCTCCGTTTATCAAATGTCTTTCTTATAATATCATTTTTATGAATACTTCGTAATTATCATGCTTTATGTACAGGACAAAATTCTCTTCTGCCCATGCTTATCTATATCACTGTTGGCAGGTTGGGGGGGGGGGATCTTCCCTCATGCAGGCCAGGCTACTATTAATGGCTTTTGAACTGTTTATTTCAGTAGGCTATTTCCTGAAAAAGTAGTAGTTCGCCTAGCCACGAAGCAGTGGTATGAATGCCCTCCCAATCTTGCTTCAACTTAGTAATGTATAGGCCATGGGTTTATTTTATTTCAACTAAGTCTTACTTTTGCTTGTAACAGGCCAGGTAACAGCTTTTTGTAACGTTAGGCAACTTAGGGTTGTTCGTAGACCTATGGCTAACTCTGAACAACCATGAAGCCGAATATCTAGGCTTAAAGTTAGTCTTTCTAACCAGAAAACGAATGGCCCACGACAAGATACAACATAAAACTTTTCAAGTTGGTTTTCGTGGAGTGCAGACGTGTTTCGCTCTCGCTCTCCATCTGATACAGCTATTATCACTGTACTGTGCTATGGTGGATGCTCGCTAGATCGAAGGCCCGCTAGACCGAAGGTCCGCTAGATCGAATGTCCGCTAGTTCGAACATATAGGGTCCGCTAGTAGACCGAAGGGTCCGCTAGTAGACCGAAGGGTCCGCTAGTAGACCGAAGGGTCCGCTAGAAAGGCTATGTTGGGTGCCTTTACCGCTGCAAATGTCCGTGTGATATTTCGTTCGCTCATACCTCCATTCGAAGTCGAGAAGCTGTAGTCGAACCGACAGACAGTGTTTCTCTGACATAGATACATACATACCAACATACAAGTCAACGTAAAATGCATACTCAAATGTAAACAAAACATCGCTAAGTTACTGTAGCAGCATCCATTTGTATATAGATCATTGGTGTTTATCAGCGTCCTTCGACGAATTTGCCGTTGAGTTAACTGTGTTGCTTCGTTACGACTTGTGTATACTGTATGCAAAGGCGGATCCAGGAATATTTGGTTGGACCGTCTATCTAAGCGTATATAGCCCCACCATGGTTGGGGCGAAGCGTACAAGAACTGTCATTTTTACAAATCATATTCATTTAACCTGATCGTTACGATCTAGGAAACAGACCTCACCCAACCCTTATAAGAAACTATCATAGCTATCAAAACTTTGCCTGACAACCATTCGGAAGGGAGCTCCCTCCCCCGAGCCCCTTCCCATGTGTAAGGAGGATTTATGATAATATCATACATGATTTTTGGCGGTTAGATGGCACAATATTGACACCGCATAACCAGGCGCGGTTCTAGGGGCCGCAGTTTGGGGAAGGGGGGGGGGAGACTTAAAGTTGATCTCTGATCTTACACGTGACAATCCCGGAGTGCATGTGGAGGGGCGTACACGCGACAATTTTCAAGTGTTTTTTTGGTTTTTTGTTTTTTTTTTGGGGGGGGGGGGGCAATTCATTTTGAGACCGACTACCTTCTCTGAGACCGACTTTTACTGACGTGGCCTCAGCAGATGGAAGCTAGGGAGAATATAATGTGCGCGCGAAAATTTAGCCTTTTCTTATTGGAAACTAGTGGAGTTTTAGTGGGCTTGTAACTGAAGGTTGATGAAGTCGGCGCCACTGGTTGGAGACCGACTTCTGATTTGAATGGGGTCTCCCCCAACCCAAACACACCCCCGTATTTACACCCCTGTCACGATTGCCGACGTGCAACGAGCGCCGGAGGCGCGAGTTAACTATAGTCCGGGGTCATGTTCCCCAGGAAAAGTTTGGTATTTTAGACGCCAAATGATGCAATCTGATGCATTTGTAGAGAGTAATTTTCAGCACTTTCGGAACCAGTTTCAGAGTGAATCGAATTGAAACAGTCACACAAAACAGAATGTAAACAAATAATCTTTTTAACAACAACCTTATTTGTTTCATATTTTGGGAGGGCTGAGAAAAAATTCAGAACCGCGCCTGCACATAGCAGGACAACAAAGAGAAGCAGTATATGGTAATGGGCGCGAAGGGCGGGAATAACTGTGAATTATATGTCCAATCTTTGGATTATGAACTGATGACCGACATTATCATAGACTTTACCTATGTTTGTGCGTAAAAATATTTTCTACAAGGGCAACTATTGGGGGGGGGGGAGCTAAACATACCTTTTGCAAATGTTTTGTTGGGAAACTTCCAATGTTTTGTGAAGAGATTCACGAAGTTCGTCGGTTGTCACTCGAACGAGCATTTGCTGCAGCTTTGCTTTATAATAACTTAGGCCCCCAAATAGTGTCCTCCACACACTTGAATTTATTTAGGCCTATTTCATTTTTTTCGAAAACTCAAAGAGGAGTACGGACTCCCTGGACCACCCCCTCCCCCCTCTGGATCCGCCCTTGCTGTATGTGAGTTGCACCTTACAACGTTACTTCGTTGTCTGCGTACTACGTGTCCAAACGTTCATGAAACGGAAAATATGGTGTTAGCTTTATGGGGCCGGTCTGTAGTGATTATTGTTTTGGTTCTGTTGGCCTTTGGGTCCGTGACCTTTTCGCGATAGGCGCTGCGTTGTGGGTTGGTGGGGGGGGGGGTTCTGTTGGTGGGTTTGGGTTGGTTTTGGTGCTTGTTTGTTACAGATTGGGATTGTTTTTGGTTCTGTTGGCCTTTTGGTCCGTGTCCCTTTCTCGTCATGTAAAAACAAAAATGGTGGCTTTCTGTTTAGTTCTGCATGACGTTCAAAGTTGTTTACGTTTGAGCGATCTATTGAAACTATTTCTTCGACGAAACAATTCTTTTGAAAGTATTTTTATTTGTTTGGGATTTTTGCGGTGATGTCCGCCCATAGTTCGCCACACCTGATTCAGTCCGACCTATTTTTAGATATCATATCTTGGAATATGTCTACCAAACTTCCGGTCCTTTCTTCAGTGTTCATTTCGGCTTCGGCGTCTCGGCGATACCAGAGAGCTAAAACACAACCGTCTTTATCATTCGATATATTGACGCGCTGAAACAACCATTACATTACCAGCTCATTATTGTCAAAATGGCTTACTTAGCACAGGGCTCCCGAGGACGAGGCAAAGTTCTCATTGATGAGGGTTTCAAGTATCAAAAAAACAAGGCAACTAACACATCCTTTCTGTGGAAATGCTGGCGTAAATCGTGTTCCGCCAAACTAAAATCGAATGTTTTTGAACTGGATGCCCCTCAACCCGGAATCGTGATTATTGAGAAGGGGGTGCACAACCACGAAGCAGATGACGAAGTAATACAGCGGGCTGCCTTCGTCAATGGTGTCAAACAGCGTATATCGGAGGACCCAACAAGGCCCATAAAAAGAGTACGATAATCATGTCGCAAACGCACACAGAGTCGTCGCCGGGCAGGGAGGAGGTGACCGGCCACCAGTGGTTCCAGACTTCGGATCTGTCCAGACACAGCTGGCTCGCTCAAGGACTGCCTACATACCACCCGTCTCCCATAGCGTAGAAGATGTCATCATCGATGACGTATGGAAGGAAACGTGGCGAGGACAGAGATTAGTGCTCCACCAGGACAATGAATGGGGGGGGGGGGTTCATAATTTTCGCTACACGGAGGAACATAGAGGCGATGGTGCGATGCAGACAACTCTGTCGACGCTACGTTCAGAACATCACCAGCCCCCCACGCACAAATTTTCAACGTGCTCGGTGATTTCCATGGGAGAGTCCTCCCTTTCGTCACCGCGTTCATGGCTCATCGAACCGTCGGTCACTATCGTCAAGTGATTCGCAGGATTAAGCGAGCGGTGCTCAGGTACTGTGAGAGAGACTGGCAGCCAGATGCAGTAGTGATGGACTTCGAGCAGGCCCTCATCACGGCTGTAGAAACGGAGCTTCCTCTGGCAAGGCTTGAAGGATGCTATTTCCATTTTAATCAGGCACTATGGCGTCACATCCAGGAGTTGGGTTTGGTCCGTGGTTATAGGGACGACGACGAACTGCGAACCCTGCTGCGACAAGTAATGGCCCTGGGCTTCCTGCCAACAGCACTCGTGAGGAACAGCTTCCGCCTACTCCGGACTTCTCGTCATACGCGAACATTGATTCGTCGGTATCCCTCAGTTATGGACTTTCTAACCTATGTCCAGAACACATACGTAGACGGTAACTTCCGTATTCCCATGTGGAATGTGTTCGACAGAAACATGAGCTGTAGGACTAACAACGCCGAATCGTTCCACCAGGCGTGGAACAGGAGGGTCGGTGTTCGCCACCCGAACTTGTGGATGGCGATACGGCACCTGAAGGATCTCCAAGCGGCAACGGAGAGTGGAATACGGGCGATGCAGCGAGGTACCGGTCAGCCGACTAGACTGGCCCGTCGTTGGCGCACACTCTAGGATCGCCTAGTGAACCTCAAGGGAGAGTACACGCGAGGAGACCGATCCCTGGAAGAATACTGGCGCGCGGTTGCTCATGTCGTTCACCACTTCTAAAGTAGTAGTAGATGGCAGACTCCTGTGTTGAGATCCCAGCTGTTCTTTAAATAAAAAGATATAAAAAAAAAATATGTCACTCTAAAGATATATCTTAAAAAAAAAGATATAAACAAAAATAGTGTTCAGGGAGGAGTGGTTCCTCTGGCAGGTGAGGATGCCGTATCCCTCTGGGATAGCTCACCGGTCATTGGTCTCCACCTTACACTCAGCTCACACCTGTTGCTCCAAGAAGCTGTGGCATGCACAGCAGACACAAGCCCGGTAAACCACCTCGGCTGGCGGGCTGAACCAGGTGAGGGTAACTGGAGATATTTTATATATTATATATGATATATAATATATTCTTATTATATCGGACCTTCCGTTCTTTGAGATGTCGTCCACGGGCGCATCATTCGTGAAAGACCTCAAATTGGTCTATTCAACGCTGGAGAGATTTATCGGATAGCCAGTTGCTATCTCTAGAATTAGGGGTGCGAAAGTTGGCGACATACAAAATATATGATAGCCTATATACGCTTACACAAAATATGCGCGACATTTGATATGCGCCAATCGAAATCATATAGACTTTTTGGCCTGCCGGACCTCCCACATCGTCGAATAATAGCTAGTTCGAAAGGAAATCTTCTCTTCTTACGGGGCGTGCCCTCACAGTTGCTAAAAATGGCCGACAAAAGTGATTATAGCCCCATGATTGGGACCCACCATAAAAAAAACTGACACATCGTTAAATAAAAAACACCTATTTTTTCGGGGTCCAAACGCCATTCTATATAACTCCGGGTAGGAATGGGCTATGCCAGATATCTTTATGGCGTTGGATAGAGCAAGCAAACACATTTTCGGTGGGCGTCGTTTAGGCGCAGTGGCGTTTTGCGCGGGGCCATTTTTTTTCCTATCTTAAGATTTAGGTTTTCAAAAATTACTTATATTTTGTCGATTTTGAAAAAAAATCACAGGAATGGCCGATTTACCTCAGATTTGGGGGGGGGTGGCACGTTGTAGGTCCCTCTATAGTCCAAAAAATGTTGGTGACCTTTGACCTACTTTCCCGGGTCACGTGATGAAAAAATTGGTCACTTTTGGGTTATTGTGCATGTCAAACTGACCAAATTCATACACATGATAGAGGGGACCGAGGTCGGTCGAACGATGTACCGCCCACCCCCCATTGCACCCCTTGGGGAGGGGGAATTTTTGTATTTCGTACATCTTTATTATTTAGGACACTTAGGTGGGTACATCATGTTCACTTTTGGGTTCATCATGTTAATTATTCGGGTACATCATGTTCATGTGTCTTACCCTACCATAATCAACCCCTCAGAGGCCGGGGTGGGTCGGGGTCGGTCCCAATCGGGTGGGGGGAGGCGTGACCCGGGTGGGGCTATCACCCGACCCCACCCTGAACAAAATGGCGCATGTCTAAAAATGGCGCCCATTGTGAATTAATTGGCCCCCCTATGCGTATTTAAATGGGGGGCACATGTTGCGGGCCCCTTATTGCGGGCCAATATCGGGCCACTCCTACGGGCCAGAGTCACCATCCGAGGCGGGATTTACTCCCACGTACGGTGGCGTAGTCGGTTTTTCGAAATATCGTCTGTGTGGCGCCCTATAACGCCCCCAGTGATTAAATCGCCCCTATATTTTCAGGGATTGCTTTGATCGGCCTAAAGATCCCACCATTCGACTCCCTGTAGCGGAAAACCCATGGGTAAAATATTTCATTACTATTAGGGCTTCGGCGCCAGTGGTAATAAGGGCGCATCCCCATGGTGGAGAATGTGCACCCCACATAGCCTTAGACCCTTCGGTCTAGCGGACCCTTCGGTCTAGCGGACCCTTCGGTCTAGCGGACCCTTCGGTCTAGCGGACCCTTCGGTCTAGCGGACCCTTCGGTCTAGCGGACCC
>KN886943.1:46315-79376 GCA_000934455.1 Apostichopus parvimensis
TCGGTCTAGCGGACCCTTCGGTCTAGCGGACCCTTCGGTCTAGCGGACCCCGCTCCTGTGCTATACTTCCCGCCAGGCGGGTGTGGTAGCTTGTGTTCGTGTGTGCGCCAGTTCGTATATCGTTATCGAATATCGTTTGTAGTTTAACCAACCTGTCTTTAGTTTTTTTGTTACTCCTCTGTGGCCTAGCCACCTTCGGTATCATGGCATCGCGCCGTGATTCGAAAATTCTTAAGTTGACCTTCACCGGTCAACAAGCGGTTCCACAGGTGCAAGTTTTTAGTATTTTGAAGAGTAAGGGTGTTGTTGTGCCTGGAGAGGTTGACGCTTTGCAAGCTCTCCAGGGTCGTAATACGTACGATCTACGTTTTACCAGTGACGTGACCCGGCAGAAGGGTGTCACGTTGCTGAGTGGTGTCGATGGTTTGACAGTTACTCCATACGAACGTTCCGTATGGGTAACTGTCATCCACGTAGGACTAGAGGTGCGTCAGGAACTTGTCGCAAGTGTTTTAGGTCGGTTTGGGGCTGTCAAGGCTACCAAAATGTGCTCCTACGCACAGGCCCCTGGGGTCTTGAACGGGCACCGACAGGTTCGGATCGACCTGAAGCAGGACATTCCCTCCTTCCTTTTTATTGCCGGGCATAAAGCTCACGTGCGTTACCCCGGTCAGCCCTGTACCTGCTTCAGGTGTGGGGAGACCGGGCACGAAGCCAAGGGCTGCCCAAACAAAAAGTGTGGGCGTTGCCTTCGTCTTGGGCATGATAACTCTGCTTGCACAAGCGAAGTTGTGTGCTCACTCTGTGGGAAGGAGGGACATGTCTTTCGCGCTTGTCCCTCCTCTTATGTCTTTATGACAAAGAGTGGGGGTCAAGCAAAGGCGCCAAGTTCTGACGTACCTACTGCCTCGAAGGAAGCTTCACGCAAGGAGGGGGGGGGGACCAGGGGAGGATTCACCTTCCGCACCTGGTTCAACCTCCCCCGTCGTTGCAGACCCCAACCCCGTGTCCACACCGCCTCCACCACACCGCGAAGCGGACACGGGGTCTCCAGCAGCTTCCCCCATCAACTCGTCCAGTTTCGTCCCCAGTCCGCCGCCGATATCGCCAGATCCGGAGGCTCTGTCTGACGGTGACTCCGGGGACTCGGTGGTCATTGGGTCTCCGGAGGCTCTGTCTGACAGCGACTCCGGAGACTCGGTGATCATCGAGCCGAAACGTGCCACTGGGACGAGCTGGTACGACGAGATGGGGGAACCCTCTCTAAAAAGGTCGGCCTCAAGTGACGACTCAGACGATGATATGTCGTCTAGAGCGCGCTTGAAGCTAACGGAATCGTCGTCGGCGTAGTTTGCCCCTTTTGCCCTCTCATGGCCCATACACTATCAGTTGCCACTTTGAACGTGAATGGCAGGAGGGATCATCGCAAGCGCAGTCGCATTTTCCAGTATTGTAAGTCAATGGAGGTCGACTGCGTTTGCCTGCAAGAAACACACATTTTGGAAGAAGATGTCCCTCTATGGGCTTATGAGTGGGGTGGTGGGCTGCATGCTTCGTTTGGTTCGTCTTCATCCTGTGGCACTGTCATCCTTCTGTCACCTCGTCAGGCGGGTTGTGCCAGTAGGGTGGAGACGGATCACGAGGGCCGATTGGTTCGCATTTTATTCAAGTATCCACAGGGTAACATCTCCCTTTGCACAGTGTATGCTCCCAATCGGCCTTCTGCTAGACGAGATTTTTTTAACACGCTGCCTTCCTTTGTTACTGGTAGTGCACCATGTGTCATGGTCGGAGACTTTAACTGTGTCCCAGACTCGGGCTTCTGTGTCTGCTAGTCCTGACGCTGGGATTACAGAACTGGACAGATTTACTTCGGCACACCTTTTAGCCGATGTCTGGAGGCATATGCACCCGTGTAGTACGGAGTACACGTGGGTGAGGCCTAACAGGGAAGATGCCTCCAGGATAGATCGAGTGTATGCGCCCGTTAGTTTTAAATTTCCGGGTTGCGTGACACTGAGCTGTCCGCTCTCTGACCATGACACCGTTGTAGCACGGTTTGGTTTGCCTTCCTTGCCGGCCTTTGTCACTACATCCCAATGGTGGGATGATGTAAAGTTGCGCATCAAACGCTACGCAATTCAGTATTGCGTGACCCGCGCACGGCGTCGAAGAAAAAAATTCTCCAAGCTGTGCGCGGAGGTGAAGTTTGGCGACCCTTCGGCTGTCACCGCTTTGCAGACTTATCTCGATGAAACGTACCACGGTGCCCGTGGAAGCTGAGGAGCGCCCTTTCACTGAGGTTTTACCAGTCCGTTAGCTCATCGGCGGGTGACAGACGCGTCCACTCTGTGCGCGCTACTGATGGGACCGTGGTTAGTGACCCTGGTTAGTGACCCTCACGGCATTGTCCGCGTATATAAAGATTATTATTCGAGTTTGTTTACGCGTGAAAATGTCGACTTGTCGGCACAGGCCGAATTATTGAGGGGAATCTCAAAAACTGTTCCCAGCGATGTCAACGATATTTTGGGGGGGGGGGGGCGGAATAACCACTGTTGAGCTTTGGAAGGCGCTTTCGAAGATGAAGAATGGCAAGTCCCCGGGTTCGGACGGGCTCCCGACGGAGTTCTACCGAACCTTCTGGGCAATAATAGGACCCGACATCAGAGCCGTCTTCGAGGACGCCTACCAAAACGGACTGTTAAACCAAAGTCAACGTCTGGGCATGATGACTTTGCTGCCCAAGTCTGGGGACGCCTTGGATCCTCATAACAAGCGTCCGATCATCTTGTTAAATGTGGACTACAAGTTGCTGTCTAAGGCTTTGTGCAACCGCCTTGCACTGGCTATGCCGCATCTTGTGGGTGATCTCCAGACTTGTGCAGTGAAGGGTCATTGCATCCAGCAGAACTTGTGGTTGATGCGCGACTTGCGTGATCTGCCATGTGCATTGGTCTCTCTTCACCAGCAGAAGGCCTTTGACATGGTGGATTGCGGTTTTTTAATGAATGTATTGGAAGTTGCACCCAATTTTTAGTAATTGTATTTCTCTTTTGTATCAGGAAAGATTCAGTTCTGTTATCGTAAATGGGTTTTGTTCGGAGGTTTTTAACGTAGAAAGGGGGTGCGCCAGGGGTGCCCTCTGTCTCCATTACTCGATGTTTTGTTTAGCGAGTCCCTCTCTCGTCTTTTGGAAAGGGACTCCAGACTTGTTCCATTCGTTGTACCAGGGGGTGCGAAAGTGAAATGCGTTCAATATGCAAATGACGTCACATGTGTTGTTTCGAGTCTGGGCTCCTTTCGTGCCCTTTCGCAGGATTTATCTATCTTTGAGAGAGCTACCGGGGCGAAGTTGAATCCGGAAAAGACAAAGGGCCTTCGCCTTGGTAGCTGGAGATACAGAGACTGACCATTCGGTGCATCGTTGTCGGATCAGAATATCAAAATTAATGGTATATTGTTCGGCTACGATGCACCTTGTGATGTCACCTGGAACGAGAGGGCTGAGGTATTTGAGAGCAGGCTCGAAACCTTTGGCACCCACCCGCTGGATTTCGATCTTGGGGAAAGTCACCGTCATTAATCGTTTTGTTTCGCCCATCTTGTGGTACCCGGGCGCGGTGTACCCAATTCCGCGTCGCGTCCTGGTGCGGTTGGAGTGAGCGATTTTTTCATTCATTTGGTCGGGTGGTTCAGAGCTTGTCAAGAGGGCGGTATTGTACCAAAAACTGGAGAAGGGGGGGGGGGCTAGGGGTGGTTGATCTGGGAAGGAAATTAACTTTTTTGTTATTTAAGCAATTGTTTGTAGCGGTAACTGACCCAGGGTTGCCTTGTTCATATTTTGTACATTTTTGGGGCGGGTGGAACTTGCGTCGATGGGTTCCGGCGCTGTTTAGCAACAGAGAACCGCATAGTAGTACACCAAGCAGGGTGGTGCGTGTCATTTGTTCCGCTCTTATTGAGTTGCCCCCTGTTGACCTGTCACGGCCGGCCCTTGTTGACAGTTCCATGCGAGATAGGGCCTTGAATGCAATTTTTGTACAGGGACGTCATCCTGCCGAAGTATGGCGTTAGGTGCATTCAAGGCTGAATGGTTGCAGGCTCCGTGATCTAGCATGGAGAATTGCACACGGTGCCTTGGTGACCAATCTGAAAAGGTATCACTGGCGATTGGGTAATGAACTGTGCCCGAGGACCGGCTGTGACAGCTTAGAGAGTACTGCCCATGTTTTTTGGCATTGTTCCTTTGTTTTAAGCTTGTGGGAGTTGTTTTTAGACCTGGACCGACCGTTTAACGGGAGACCGTTCCTGGTCGGTAGGACAGGGTTTTGTTTTATATGGGGTACATCCTCCAGTTTGTTCTGTTGCTGTGTTGCAGCGTATTATTTGTGTTTGTTCTGTTGTGAAAACAATTGTGTGGAGGAATAGATATGATGTTGTTTTTAGGGGGAAATTTGCCAGTTGGCAGACAGTCCTGGAGGCGGTGAAGTCTGACATTCGCCTTGAGGTTGAAGGCGATTTTTGCCGTTTATCTGGGGCTGCCTTTTTTGGACGGTGGTGTGCCGGGGAGGGGTGTTTCGTTTCGCTGCGTGCTGGTCGTCCTTTTGTAGTTTATTGATTGTTTCAGTGGGTGGTTGGGCGTTTTGTCTCTGCAGGTCGTGGGCCTATGTACTTTTTTTGGCTCGCTTGACCAGAGTTTCGTTTGTAAGAATGGGATGGTTCGGTAGTGCCGTAAGGCCGTGACGTTTTGTATCCCGCACTGCGGGTCACGTAAAAAGCACTTACGTGGAAAAACAGGGCATCACTGAAGCGGATCAGTCGTTCGGTAGTTTGGTTTTCGTGCACAGGTTCTCTCCTGGGTGACTTTTTCTTAAAAAGTATCTTGACTTGACTTCAGTTTTCTTTGTTAGAATGGGATGATTGGGGAGTGCCGTTTGGCCGTGACGTTTTAGATCCCGCAGGGCGGGTCACGTAAAAAGCACTTGGGTTTGACTGCGGATAGTTCTAGAATAGGGTTGACTTAAAGAGTGTTATAACGAGTGTTAAAGGTATGATATTCTGAGTTACTACAATATAAATTAATGAAAGGTACTGGGAGTGTACCTCTGTGAAATTTATATAAAACAATCTCAAGCTGATAATGATATAGGTCAAAGAGAGTAAGAATTTTAAGCTCTTTAAAGAGAGGTGCAGTATTACACCTAAAATGTGTATTACAAATATTGGGAATCACACGTTTTTGTAGTCTATATAAACTTTCAAGTGTTGTTCTGTGAGTACATCCCCACAGAAGGAGAGACTATAGTTGAAATGGTGACATCCCTATGTTCCGACGTCTCTATGTTCCGACAATTTTTTGCACTAATTTTTTGGCACCCAGTATTCTTGGAGGACTCCAATTTTTTGGACCTCCATTTTTCGGAGCAAATTGTTTTGGGGGGACTCAATTGTTTTGGACGAAATTTCTTCGACACCCAATTTTTTGTGACCTGACTTGTTTGGGGGGACTAAATTTTTTTGGACGCACCAATTGTTTTCCACGAAAAAAAATAAAATAAGGGCCCAAAGTTTGTTATGACCCAAATAGTGCTTGTCCAAAAAATTGGGGTCATAACAACTGTGGTCCGAGTCCAAGAAAATTGTCGGAACATAGAGACGTCGGAACATAGAGACGTCGGAACATAGAGACGTCGGAACATAGAGACGTGTATGTATGTATGTATGTATGTATGTATGTATGTATGTATGTATGTATATGTGATCTTCCCGCAAGCAGGAACTCGCGAAAGAAGCCATGGAGGCTTTTAGACTCGCAAGCTGACCGAAGCCAATCTCTCGGCACACATCCATTTAACGTCCATGTCGGGAAATTGTTATTGCACAACACCCTTGCCAGACGACAAACATTGCTGTCGGCGGGAATCGAACCGAATCTCATCGCATGACTGGGAGACGCCGGCGTTAACCACTAGGCTATACACTCCGCCATACACTATACACTCCGCCATACACTCCGCCATATTACTCGTGTCCTGAATTTTATTGTCAAATATAACTTCTTTTTCAGTATATTGAGAGATAATTTCTTTGAATTAAGCCAGTCAGATATATGATGAACCTCACATGCGACATCATTAAGATTTTTATTTTGATAAAATACGGTAGTATCGTCCGCAAATAAGATAAAGTTAGATTTTCGAATAGTGAATATAATTCATGTGAAGAATAAATAAGAAAGGTCCTAAAATGGATCCTTGTGGCACACCAGTGTTACAAGTCAAGATTTGGGAAGAACTACTGCCAAACTGGACATAATTGTCACGATTTGTTAAATAACTTTTGAACAAACTTTGCGTTGTACCGCGTACACCGTACGCAAGTAACTGATCCGTTAAAATATTCTGGTCAATAGTATCAAATGCTTTAGAGAGATTTCTGAAAATTGCGGCAGTTGATTGTCTATTTGGTCAATCCGCTAGAAATTTTGTCAATAACATTTAAAGCGGAAATGTAAGTAACAATGATTATCTCGAAAACCATACTGATTTTAATAAAGTATCTTGTGTTTTTATACAAATTTGTACAACCTATCATACACTAAGCGTTGAAACATTTGACAAATTGAAGGGACAAGTGAAATAGGTCTATAGTTGTAGAAAATCATGGGGTCACCGGTTTTAAAGATTGGAATGATTTTAGCAGTCTAACTGACGTGGGAATACACCCTTTGAAAATGAAAGATTGATTACATGTGTTAATGGTTGTACTATAGCTTCCATCGTATATTTAAGAACATCATTTGTTATGTTATCATAACATGGACTTTTACGGTTTTTATAATTTAATATAACAAGACGTACCTCATCTACATTGGTAGGGAACATAACAAAAGAATTCGAAATATTACTATTTACAAAACATAGTGGGTTGTGATGACCATTGGTTAATTTATGTGCTGAATTTTTGGCAACAGTAGAAAAATAATTATTGAATCCATTAGCAATTATATTTTCATCAGAGGTTAAGTCGTGTTCATTGAAAATAAGTTATTACCCTGTGTTATTCTGTCTTTGTGGAGGATTTTATTGATAGCTTTCGAAATTTGGCTCGAGTTGTTTTTATGCTCATTAATAAGATTATGGTAGTAAGTTTTCTTAGCATGAGTTATGATAGTGCTAAGCATGTTTTTATAATTTGTGTACAGTAATATATGGGTTAGTGTAGGAGATCGAATATACCTAGAGTACAGTTTACGTTTGTTTAATTGAGCCCAATATTGCAGTGGACTTTTCATACTTTATTTCCTGTTTTACTTTGGTATAGGGACAACATTTGTTAAACTTTTGAATAAGGATTTCGGAGAATTTAGTCAAAGGTGTCTCAGGAGTATGGTCGTTATTGACAATAGACCAGTCAACACTGTTAAGTTAATTGTTCAAGGATTCGATATTTTTTTATTGGGTTCCTAGTAGTATTAGTAAAAATATTATCAATCAGGGATGATGTGGAGCTAGTAATTCTAGTAGGTTTGTCAATCAATGGATAGAGTGAATAGAGTGATAGTACATTTAGATAATTCAGTAAGTCAATGTTAAAATCACCCGTAAGGAATATACTTCTGTTTTATAAATTCATGCTGTAGAGGCAGTTATTTAAGTGGTCAATAAAAGTATTTAATTGAAGTATTTAAGTTTTACATTTTGAATTTCAATAAAAATTGTCTCCGCAATATCGTTCAAGTCATGGACCACCAAATCATGTGTTACTTTAATGACAAGGTTTCTTTAGCATAAATTGCAACACCGCCACCTCTTCTGTTATTTCTATTGATATTTATAAGTTGATAACCATCTATTTGTAGTGAGTCAATGGGGCAATAATCATTTAACCAAGTTCCAGTTACTGCTAGAAATTTATAATTGTCCATAGATTGTAGGAAACATATAAAAGGATCCCAATTTGTCATGATGCTTATAATATTTATTTGAAGAATAGAGATATTGTTGGGACAAATTTGGAAATTTTTACTAAAACTTTGGTCAGTATAACAATTACAGGTTGTCACAAGGTCCCCCTATAAAAGGCCCTTGGAACAGGTGCAGGTCTGACACATACAATCAATAAAAGAAGCGATATGAGTTTTAAACACCAAAATTTACTTGAGGCCTCTTACAATATTATTTCTAATTAAAATGAATAAGAATAATACGAAGATTGATTCGTCCCTATACTGTATACAGTTTAAGCTCGACACGGCTTTCTCTCCAGTTCCACGATAAAGTTCATAGTTCAAGTCTGAAAGTGCATTGATTTAGTTCTCATATATCACCGTTTTAGTTCTCGTTCAAGCAAACCATTTTTGTGGTTTTCAAAATAATACCTTTCTGCATTCTTGTATCACTAAATTTACATAACCAGCCCACGTAGTATCCTCGCTAATTATCGAAAATAATAATAGGGGCTTCTCAAAGCTCCCGGTATCACTTTTCCGCTTCCCGAGCAGTCAAAAAACATCGCATGTCGTTTCTGCTAATTTTTGGACCCAGCTCTATCTCATGCCGCCAAGTTACACCCAAAGTTATCTCTGCCTCTGAAGCAGTCGAAAGGAACATCGCATGTCGCCTCTCTTAGCAAATGTTTCACCTAAATGTCAGGTCACAAGTTAACACTGTATGAAAAATTGGTCTAATATCTAAATCCTTTGAACCCTATTCCAGTATTAACAGTTTCATAGTAATAGGCATAACAGCACATTGTTTTTTGAGATGATTGAATCATAAATACATATCGCAAAATTTCTCTTGTCGAATGACTTGCCAAAAATTAATTCACCTGTTTAATGACAGATCTTAAAGTCCTTCATTTCTAATAACTTGAATTTACACATGTCAAGAATTGAAATAACATCATACAAATTTTATGTGAAACAAGGCAATTTCTTGTAAATTTGTCCCGTACTTTTCGTACACAAATTTCTTTTCTCATAAAGCAATTAACGCAAATGTTAATTTCCCTTTAATGAATACAAACGAAATTTTCATCCCCCGCAAATTGATATTGTGACGCCCGGAGGAGCGTTACATAAACGCCTCCGTACATAGGTGGCATCACTGTTGAGTAGTTTTCCTGTTTGCGTGTATTGTTTTATTGTTCTCTGGGGGTCTGTTTTATCTAATATCTATTTAAAGGTAAAGTGAATTGTGGTAGTTTCGTATGCTAATTTATACCTTTTGTTTCCGTCTCCCTTTCAGCTGTCCAGCTCTCGTGACAATAGTCTGGTTCCTCCGTAGCTATGTGGAATGTTCGAGCCACGAGAAGTTCCACGTTTTCGAATAAGTTTTTGTGTTAAGTTAAGGCACTTGCCATTTTGGTTTTCCAAGAGTGTGTTCTATTTTTTGGTGTTTGCTGCTGCCTAGTGAGGTCCGTTGGTCATTTCGTTAAGTAAGTTAAATGTTCTTTTTTAGTTAAAGCAAGTCCGAGTCCTTTTTCTAATAATATTGTGGGCGTATTTCCCCGTTTGTCAGAATCCCTTTAAATTATCACATCTAAATTTATTAAAAGGTTGGGAACGCGGTCGATATTATCGCCGCATCCTGCGGGGTTATTCTTATATTTGTGGCGCGGGGGGTGACCTTGATTCGGGTTGAGTTTTCCCCGAGGCAACGCCTACGTATTGTAGAGTTAGGACTCGAAATTATAAGTTTGGCCACGGACTTCGCAGGTACGTATCGTTATTATTTATGTAAATTATAAGCTGGGTTTTATGTGGATTTGTATGTTATTAATTAAATATTGGGCCTAATTTATCAATTTGCTACACTATTATTGGAGGTCACTGCGTTGACCTCATGTATTATTTAATTTGGTTTTTATAGACATCTGCCCAAGTGAAGGCAAAGGTTTTGTATTAAATGTATTAGTAGTTCAAAAATCAATTTATTTGTTCGTGTTTTATTGGTTCAAGCTGTCCTAACTTGTAGTTGCCCCACCTTCATTCTGACATAGGGTGGCCGACAGCGGCCCTATCGAACCTACGGCCGCTCGGCTAGTTAAACCCCGTTGGGGGCGCTACAATATCCACGAATTCTAATTCCCCGTGACTTAATATAATAAACTATTAAAGAAGCTTACAGGTCAAGGCTCCAATCCAATCCTGGTTCACTCAAAAAGTTTACTTTCACTCCAAAATCATGACTATTTTACTGTGCTGGTCCCCGACCAAATTGTCTCCCAATATCTACAGCGGGACGTCTCAGAGCGAAGTGATTATCTCTTAAATATCTATGCCTAATTTTTCACACAGGCAACATTCAAAACACTGCCCTAGGAATTTCAAGTTATTACCACTAGTAATAGGTCTATTGTTATACACACATTTCTGCAAGTACATAAAAGCGTAAAGACGATATCAATATTTGATTTGCAGTGAGAGTCTATAGTTCAGGCAAATTTGTAATGTTTTTAATAATGAGTTTTATTTCGTGTCCGTTTGGGTCTGTTACCAGGGCGATTATTCTACTATCCAAATTCCAGGAGTTTTTTACCTTTTTGTGTTCCTATGTTTTCTTCAATAGAGCCATGTTTTCTTGGGTGAGGTCTTCTTTTATAACGATGCCGGTGGATTTGAGTTTGTCTCGCTTTCATGACATCCGGAAAGAAAAAAACTTAACCAGGATTGCCCTCTGCCGTCCTACTCTGTGTGATCGGTCAATGCTCGCGTCAGGAATGGTGATTACAAGATTATCCACGGCTAGTTTCTTCACGACTTCTTTAGTGTCTTCTCCCTGATGTTCTGGGAGGCCAAATATCCTTATGTTATTTCGTCTTGAGTAAGGCTGCAGAGCTTGCCCTCAATAGCTTTTGCCACGCTCTGTTGAATCAGATCTTTGAATGAGGTCATTGGTCACCATGGAAGCCGCTTCAGTTATTGTCTCTTTGTTTATTGTCTCTTTGGATTCTCTTGTTTGCCTCGCATGGCCTGGTTGCCACGATGAAGTCCTGTTAGGATGGTTGTAGCTTAAGTGCAGATTCTCACGTTGTTAATTGACATGTTTTTCACGTTCGGTGATAGCATCTTTGAGGTATAGACATATTCTATCCGATATCTACTTTACAGCTCATCATTCGTGGAGATTAAGCTCCATTAGCTACTCCATTAAAAGCTGCTCCATTGCAGTCAAATGAAAGTAAAAAAGAACGAGTACATTTCTGTAGTATCTGTTCCCTTTCGAGGGGAATGGTGATGCACACCCGACGATGATCACACAGTCACAGTCCCGATGCAAGGGGACTGGGGCTGAGAGCGGATCAGGCGTTTGGTAGTTTGGTTTTCGTGCCCAGGTTCTTTCCTGGGCGACTTTTCCTTAGAAAAAAGTACATTTCGTATGATATCTAAGACTTTCCAGCTTACTAGTCAATTTCCCCCCCAAAAAAGACAAAAAGTGTAGATACATAGGAATTTTTGTAATTCAGATTGTTTTGTAGCGCCCCCGATGGGGTTTTAACTAGCCGAGCGGCCGTGGGTTCGATAGGGCCGCTGTCGGCCACCCTATGTCAGGATGAATGTGGGGCAACTGCAAGTTAAGACAACCTGAACCAATAAAACACGAACAAATAAATAGATTTTGGAGCTACTAATACATGTAATACAAAACCTTCGCCATCTCCACTTAAGCAGGTGTCTATAAAACCAAATTAAATAATACATGAGGTCAACGCAGTGACCTCCAATAATAGTGTAGCAAGGTGATACATGAGGACCAATATTTAATTAATAACACACAAATCCACATAAATCCCAGCTTATAATTTACATAAATAATAACGATACGTACCTGCGAAGTCCGTGGCCAAACGTATAATTTCGAGTCATAAATCTACAATACGTAGGCGTTGCCTCGGGGAAAACTCAACCCGAATCAGTCACCCCCGCGCCACAAATATAAGAATAACCCCGCAGGGTGCGGCGATAATATCGACCGTGTTCCCAACCTTTTAATAAGTTTAGATGTAATAATTTAAAGAGATTCTGACAAACGGGGAAATACGCCCACAATATTATTAGAAAAAGGACTCGGACTTGCCTAAACTATAAAAGAACATTTAACTTACTTAACGAACTGACCAACGGACCTCACTAGGCAGCAGCAAACCCCCAAAATACTTTTCAATAAAAAGTCGCCCAGGAAAGAACCTGGGCACGAAAACCAAACTACCAAACGACTGATCCGCTCTCAGCCCCAGTCCCCTTGCATCGGGACTGTGACTGTGTGATCATCGTCGGGTGTGCATCACCATTCCCCTCAAAGGGGAAGAGATACTACACATGATCTTAGCCAAAAGGCCGAGAAGCGATCACCAAAAATAGAACAGACTCTTGGAAACCAAAAAAGCAAGTGCCCTAACTTAACACAAATACTGAATCGAAACATTGGAACTTCGCGTGGCTCGAACATTCTACATAGCTACGGAGGAACCAGACTATTGTCACGAGAGTTGGACAGCTGAAAGGGAGACGGGAAAGGGAGGTATCAATTAGCATATGAAACTACAACAATCTTTACATATAAAAAGATATTAGATAAAAGAGACCCTGAGAGAACAATAAAACCATACACACAAACAGGACAACTACTCCAGCAGTGATGCCACCTATGCACGGAGGCGTTTACGTGACGCTCCCCGGGCGTCACAGTTTCAATCAACATGATAGTCCATAGGTTTATATCACCCCGTCGGTTGATCTCTAATATCAGATGTCTAAGCATATAAACCAGTGAATTTGAGTTGAGCCCCATGGGCAGCTGGGCAAGTTCACCAGTCAACATAAGACACCCAGATGGGCCTGTGCAAAACCAGTGAAACTCGTTGAAACCCAGCTGCATCAGTTCCGAACAGTTAAAATTTAGTTGGGCCTGAACAAACCCAGTCTACTTTGAACCCAGTTAAAAACCAGTTAAACATAGTAGGCTCCAGTATAACCTACTTGATTATTTAACTGGGTTCTACTCGAATTTCTACCAAGGTTGTAAAAACTTTAATTGAGTACATGTACAGTAACTTAAGTTCAGCAGAAGGGAAGGGCCAAATGACTGGGTTCATGTTCCAAGGTAACAATCACTACAAGTTTACTTCACAACACTATTGCCTTTTTTTATATGCCTCTAAGGAACGAGGACTAATAATATATAATGTCTGTGTTCGTATCTATGGTGGACATCAAGTGTGTTGAACAAATTGTTGAGGGTATTAATGTGGTGGCTACTTTTTTATTTTGCATTTCAAAATAAAGCTCAATATAACCATCTGTCCAACTTAAATTCTGCTCCAAAACAGACAAATTTCTATAAAGAAATTCTATTGCCTACCATAGAATTTTTAAGTACATGTACAAATGCATAACAGGATATATTAAATAAACTGCTTCTTTGTAGCTCCCCGAGACCACCGTATAGTTGTGTCTTTTGTTGGCCCTGAGGACATGGCAAATTTAGGGAGGGGAGAATGTAACCCTTTGAAAGTTATGTGTTACTTTAATAATTGGTGGCGCTCTGTAGATGTAATTAGAGGGGTTGTTGTTATTTTATGCCACTGAACATGTCTGTTTTCGTTGCCTGGTAGCCATCTTTGCCCGTACATCCACTTTAGCCCCGCTAACCTCTGAGGCATAGTTTAGCCGATATAGTACGTCAGCTGATGTTTTCTCTTGAGATATTCGATAACTGATTACTTCACAGCTCTCCAGACTCGTGTTGAGAACCTGGTATGGAGACGTTGGCGGTCGCAGGAAATTCACCTGAGCCAATGATGTCCGCGAACTGCCAACTGGGTCGATATGGACCCAAATAATCATTGAATTAAAAAAAAAAATAGTACTCAGCCATCTTACATCCTACAACATTCATTTAGGTATTCAAATGTAGCTAAGACCATGCGTTTGTGTAGAAAAAAAAGAAAAAGGGGGTGATTGTGATTTTTTTTTAGTGGGTGGGGCTGAAATGCAAATGCAATGAAATGAAAATGCAAATGTCCTTAAAATTTCCTGTAATTTGACAGCAAAATCGTCCAAATCCGTTCATTATTTAAAAAATTATCGTTCCCGAACGCTTCATCCAAGGTACGTGATTTGTTCCTTTTTTTTTAAAAATATTTAGGCCACCGCAACATTTCTAATTGATAGTTATGACATAGCGCCCTCACATTCCTTTGTAAATCGTTAGCAACCGCCGCTGTTGCGTCATACTGTGCCACTGATTTGTTAGTGTACAGATCAGTGTACTGTGGACATACACTTGCAAATATGGCCCAGCTGCACGCAGCTCCCCCAAATTTAGGGCCCAAGAGGTCCTAGAGATGTAGGACGATTGGTCCGATACCGATACCATTGATGATGAGGACCAGGACGTTCTGGTCGAACCAGTTTATGGAGATTAGGTCCTTTTTGAGGATCCAGAAATTGTAAGTCAACAAAGGCTAGGCTATAATTGTAGAATGTAAACAAAGAACAAACTTGGAATAATGATTTCAACCAAGAAATATATAATTTGCATATCTTTTTTTTTATGTTTCAATTCAAATTTTTTTTCTCTATTGATCTAAATCAACTTCCTACTAGAGAAGTTGTCCCTGACCTTTATAAAACCAGCCCTAACAAGATAAGTGGCCCAAAGTGCATGCAACGGGGGTGGGGGGGGGGGCTGTGGTATTCATCTTCAAGGGGGTTAATTTCACGAATGTGGGATGGCATACATTATTACTATATTAAACATCATCATATTAAGCATTTATGTGATTACCACACCATATTCAAAGGGGAATTCTTCTCTCCTGTCTGAACAGTTGACGGTATTATATCATAACGTGTTGGGACATTGAAATAACTTGGGTTTTTGTGTCTTTATTTCTTCTGCGTTAGGGGCTATTACTCTATATTACCCTATATAGAGGGCGAACGAACCACGGGTTATAGACGCAAACACCCGGTTTCCCAAACGTTTAATGGGGTTAAAGTAATGATTTAAAGGGGTTCCGACAAACGGTAAAATACGCCTACAATATTATAACAAAAATTACTCGAACTTGCCTAAACTATACAAGAACATTTAACTTACTTAACAAACTGGCCAACGGACCTCACTGGGCAGCGGCTAACACCCAACCAAATTGCAAGTGCCCTCACTAAATACAAATACCGGCTCGAAACTTGGGATCTTCGGAGCCAGACTATTGTCACGAGAGCTGGACAGCTTAAAGGGAGAGGGAAACAAAGTAATAAATAAGCATGTGAAACTACACCAATTCACTAAACGTATTAAAGATATTAGATCAAACAGACCCCCAGAGAACGATACACGCAAACAGAACAGCTACTCCAGCAGTGATGCCACCTATGTACGGGCGTCACACCATCACACATTAGAACACGTAAGAACGTTACGAGATTAATGAAACAAATCCTAAAAAAGACACATTTCATTTTTTAATATGAGAAATTGGCATTTACCGTATTCTATTGTCAAAGTAACAACCTAATGTTTGGGTGTAACCTACATCAATTCGGCTAGAAGAACCAGACATGTTTTCCTATGAAACAGCAGCATGTGAATTCGGCGGTTATGGATTTAAGGCATATTAACATTTCTGCCGTAACTGTAAATTATTTCTTTATGGCATTGTGGCAAGCATCAATGGCAATACGTTAACGTTTTTGAGCAAATCACTCGGGCCGGTACACGTATATCCGGGTTACTCGCGCAACCCCAGCACATTTATAGAAACAACACATTGGAGGACACAAAGGATGAATTGCTATCAACTTCATTTAAAGCTTCTGTGCCTCAATTTGTCAACTTTTTGGCTGAAGATGCGTAAGATTATGGCAAGCCTGTCATAATAGGCTGTTCATTCACTGACAGTCACTTAATCAACAGTCACATCACCCTACAGCTTGGAAAGAATACATGCAGAACCTATTCAGACCAAAGTTAACCATAGGGATTGTACGACTCCATGTAAGTTTAACATTACCAAACCCAAGAAGCATATATGGGTGTTTTTTTTTAACATCTTATAAAGACTTTATATATTGCATTGCAGGAAATTTGTGTCATTTAATGTCCGGGTTTGCCTCTTAAAGCCGGCAGACTGCGGTCATGATGCCTCCAGGGGCGCTTAGTAGACATCACAGCTAGATAAGAAAAAGTCATAGACCTCAGAGAACTGGGGAGTAACACTAAAAATCACCAATCCTAAGAAGTATGAGAGTGAGAAAGCAAAAGCTTACAATAAGCAATGCTAGCTCGATATGGCAGTAGCAGAGACAGAATACTCCTTACAGACCTCTCCAGCAGAACAGGAGAATGCTCTTGTATGGTACAATAGTGGCTTACAATGACGGATGCCGTAAAAGAATGAGGAAATACCAAGCTTGCCGACGAGTTCAGAAGGAAGCAGAGAAAAAGCCAAATCAATGACAACAACAGCACATGAAAAAGAAAGATCCAAAGACAGATTGCGGAAACAGCAGCAGTATCAACATTTCTCAATGATGGAAAGAGAGAAAGTTAATGGCAGAAAAGTATCACCAATAAAAGAAAGATACGATTAGCAAATTTTATAAAGAGCAAAAAACAACGTGTCCAAGAGTTAAGGCTAAACAGATGAAAGGGGAGGAGAGTATTGACAATCCTATCAGATGCTACAAAGCGTAAAGCTTTAGAAAGAGCAAGGAAAAGCATGCCAAAGGAAACAGCTGTAATTGTGCAACTACCGTTGATTTAATGCCCAAAGACTTTACAACTCCCCAGTCGGTTTAGCAATCCTATTGTTGTGTAGAGGATTTCCAATGCCTCTCCGTAAAATTGGTTATTGATTCATAATTATTCAGTATTGTGTATGTCACGTGATATGGTCAAGAGACCAAGATCGAAGCTTCTGGAAGGTCAAGCCTGCCTACGAAAACACAACATGGCGCCCAACGTATATATTATAATTTTTTCACTGCCTGTTTGCGAGTTTCGAGACTGTCATGAAGCCCAGCCAGAACCTAGTGTTATATTTGAATATCAATCTAACACGTGAGCCTCTTCATCTAACCCATGGGACAAACCATCGCTAGTTGTGAATCTCTCCGTTAGACCTAGCCTGGCGTCACATATAGCTTATAGGCACATCCAATGCCTAACGTACCAGCAGTATAGTGTTTCCCGTACCCGTGTCAGTTGTTCACGTGATGTACAGACGATAAACCTAGCCTACCACAAGGACAACGGCCGTTCAAGTTTAGCGAAGCCTTGTCTATGTTAGTTCAGGCTGCGACGAATCGATGTCATGCTTACCCCACGCCGACGTTTGTATTTCATATTTCCAGCTACGCTGAAGCCAGGCTATACTTATTAGACATTTCGCGTCGTATTTCAGGACGTGGCCGACGTAGCTTCACGTTACATACTGTTTAGGCCTAAAGTTACTTATCGAGTGATCGTAGCTTAACGAATAACGTTAATCATCATACCAGGACCTATCCTACCACAGTATCAGTCACCAGTTTTTTTCCACTTCATGCATTGCCTTATTGTACGTATTACTTCGGAATTGTCTTTCTTTTCTCATGGATATGTTGTGGCGAGTTCCTTTTTTCTCTCACATTAATTGGGCTCTACCTGTTAGTGTTACTAAATGTATTGGGCTTGACAGAGTAAGTGAGACCCCTGGCGCACCCCCTCTCTAAGTTCAAACCTCTGAACAAAACCCATTTACGATCACAGAACTCAAACTGTCCTGATACAAAAGAGAAATGCGTTTTGGAAAATTTGGGTGCAACAATACATTCATTAAAAATCCGCGATCCACCATGTCAAAGGCCTTCTCTGCTGGTCAAGAGAGACCAAGTCGCGCATCAACCACAAGTTCTGCTGGATGCAATGACCCTTCACTGCACAAGCCTGGAGATCACCCACAAGGTGCAACATATCCAGTGCAGGCGGTTGCAGCCAGCAACTTGTAGTCCACATTTAACAAGGTGATCGGGCGCTTGTTATGAGGATCCAAGGGGTCCCCAGACTTGGGCAGCAAAGTAATCATGCCCAGACGTTGACTTTGGTTTAACAGTCCGTTTTGGAAGGCGTCTTCGAAGACGGCTCTGATGTCGGGTCCGATTATAGCCCAGAAGGTTCGGTAGAACTCACTCGGAAGCCCGTCCGAACCCGGGCGACTTGCCATTCTTCATCTTCGAAAGCGCCTTCCAAAGCTCAACAGTGGTTATACCGCTCCCCATAATATCATTGACCTCGTCGAAGAACAGTTTTTGAGATTCCCCTGAATAATTCGACAAATCGACATTGCCACGCGTAAACAAACTCGAACAATAATCACGCGGACAATGCCGTGAGGGTCGCTAACCACTGATGGGACTCGTCTGTCTGCCGATGACGCGGGCACCGTGGTACTTTTCACCGAGATAAGTCTGCAAAGCGATGACAGCCGAAGGGTCGCCAAACTTCACCTCCGCGCACAGTTAAGCTTTCATAGGCCCCGCCTGATCAGGTAAATGGGAAGCAAACCAAAGCGTGCTACAACAGTGTCATGGTCAGGGAGCGGACAGCTCGGCGTCACGCAACCCGAAAATATAAAACTTACGGGCGCATACACTCGATCTATCCTGGAGGAATCTTCTCGGTTGGGCCTCACCCACGTAAACACCATACTACACGGGTGCATATGCCTCCATACATTGGCCAAAAAGTGTGCCAAAGTAAATCTGTCCAGTTCTGTGATCCCAGCGTCAGGACACAGTTTAAGTCTCCGACCATGACACATGGTACACTACCAGGAACAAAGGAAGGCAGCGTGTCAAAACAATCTCGTATAGCAGAAGACCGATTGGGAGCATACACAGTACAAAGGGATATCGGCCCTCGTGGTCCGTCTCCACCCTAGTGGCACAACCCGCCTGACGAGGTGACAGAAGGATGACAGTGCCACAGGATGAAGACCAACCAAACGAAGCATGCATCCCACCACCCCACTCATAAGCCCATAGAGGGACATCTTGTTCCAAAATATGTGTTTCATGCAGGCAAACGCAGTCGACCTCCATTGACTTACAATACTGGAAAATGCGACTTCGCTTGCGATGATCCCTCATGCCATTCACGTTCAAAGTGGCAACTGAGAGCGTATCGGCCATGAGAGGGCAATGAGACAAAACTACGTCAACGAGACCGTTAGCTTCAAGCGCGCCCTAGACGACATATCATCGTCCGATTCGTCACTTGGACCCAACCTTTTTAGGGAAGTTTCCCCTATCTCGTCGTACCAGCTCATCCCAGTGGCACGTTTCGGCTCGATGATCACCGAGTCTCCGGAGACTCGATGATCACCGAGTCTCGGTAGTCGCAGTCAGACAGAGCATCCGGATCTGGCGATACCGGCGCCGGACTAGGGACGGAACTGGACAAGTTGATGGGGGAAGCCCCGTTTCCGCTTCGCGGTGTGGTGGGGGCGGTGTCGGCACGGGGTTGGGGTCTGCAACGACGGGGGAGGGTGAACCAGGTGCGGAGGGTGAATTCTCACCTGGTTGAGCTTCCTTCGAGGCAGTTGGTGCGTCAGAACTCGGCGACCTTGATTGACCCCCACTCTTTGTCATAAAGACAAGACAAGACAAGACTTCCCAGAGAGTGAGCACATAACCTCGTTTGGGCAAGCAGAGGTATCATGCCCAAGTTGAAGGCAGCGCCCACACTTTTTGTTTTGGGTTTCCCCACACTTAAAGCAGGTACGGGGCTGACCAGGATAACGCACGTGAGCTTTATGCCCGGCAATAAACAGGAAGGAGGGGAGGGTATGTCCTGCTTCAGGTCGATCCGAAACTCTCAGTGTCCGTTCAATAACCCTAGGGCCTGTGCGTAGGAGCACATTTTCGCACCATTGACAGCCCCAAACTGACCTAAAACCATCGACATTACTCTCCAACGGGACACCCTTCTGCCGGGTCACGTCACTGGTAAACCGTTAGTCGACCCTGGAGAGCCTGCAAAGCATTAACCTCTCCAGGAACCGCAACACCCTTACTTTTCAATATACTAAAAACTTGCAACGGTGGAACCGCTTGTTCACCGGTAAAAGTCAACCTAACAATACGGCTATCACGGCGCGACGCCATCATACCGAAAGGTGGCTAGGCCACGGAGGAGCAACAAACAAAACAATACAAAACTAATGACAGTAAAGTACAAGTATATGTGGTATTGAAAAAAAGCGTTGTAGCACGTACGCACTAACAAAAATGACCATGCCCGCCTAGCGGGAAGCACAGTACGGTATAATAATCTAAAAAAGCTGTAGTAAATGGAGACGTTAAGTTGCACCCAAATTTACGTAAATGGATTTCTGTTTTGTATCAGGAAAGTTTCAGTTCTGTTATCGTAAATGGGTTTTGTTCGAAGGTTTTTAACGTAGAGAGGGGGTGCGCCAGTGGTACTTTCTGTCTCCATTACTTTGTTTTGTTTAGCGAGTCCCTCTCTCGTCTTTTGGAAAGGGACTCCAGACTTGTTCCATTCGTTGTGCCAGGGGGTGCCAAAGTGAAATGCGTTCAATATGCAGATGACGTCACATGTGTTTTTTCGAGTCTGGGCTCCTTTCGTGCCCTCTCGCAGGATTGATCTATCTTTGAGAGAGCTACCGGGGCGAAGTTGAATCCGGAAAAGACAAAGGTCATTCGCCTTGGTAGCTGGAGATACAGAGACTTACCATTCGGTGCATCGTGGTCGGATCAGAATATCAAAATGAATGGTATATGGTTCGGATACGATGCACCTTGTGATGTCACCTGGAACGAGAGGGCTGAGGTATTTGAGAGCAGACTCGAAGCCTTTGGCACCCGCTGGCTTTCGATCTTGGGGAAAGTCACCGTCATTAGTCGTTTTGTTTCGCCCATCTTGTGGTACCCGGGCGCGGTGTACCCAATTCCGCGTCGCGTCCTGGTGCGGTTGGAGAGCGATATTTTCATTCATTTGGTCGGGTGGTACAGAGCTTGTCAAGAGGGCGGTATTGTACCGAAAATTGGAGAAGGGGGGACTCTGGGTGGTTCATCTGGGAAGTAAATTGACCTTTTTGTTATTTAAGCAATTGTTTGTAGCGGTAACTGACCCAGGGTTGCCTTGTTCATATTTTGTACGTTTTTGGGGCGGGTTGCACTTGCGTCGATGGGTTCCGGCGCTGTTTAGCAACAGAGAACCGCATAGTAGCACACCAAGCAGAGAGTTTGTAGTTTGCTTTCGTGGAGTGCGGACGTGTTTGCGGCTGCTCTCCACTTTTCGTTGACCACACACTTTGTGTTTTTTACGTTGGCCTTTCAATAGTTTGTAGTTTGTTTAGTGTAGTTTTGGCTTTGTTGCGTGGTTTTTTGTTTTTCGTAGGTGCGTGGCTTGCCACACCCCTAGCCGTCATGGCGGCTCGCCGTGACAGCAAAATCGTATTGTTGAGTTTTTCGGGGGAGGCTAAGATCGTCCCCGGACAAGTTTTTTCAGTTTTGCGTTCTGTTGGTTTAAAGGTCCCTGGAGAGGTTGACGCGCTTCAGCGTAAACCTCTCCAGGGTATGAATGTTTTTGATGTTCGGTTCACCTCGGAGGCTGCCCGCGTCCGAGGTGTCCATGTGTTGGAGGGAGTTGAGGGACTAAAGGTCACACCGTATGACAGTTCGGTGTGGGTGACAGTCCTCCATCTCCCTCTGGACATGTCTGAACAGGTTGTTGTGCGGACACTGGGGCGTTTTGGGAAAGTGACCAGCTACGAGGAGCCGGAATTTCTTGAATGTAAAGGTGTCAAGACCGGGACGAGTTAGAATCGAACTCAAGTCCGATATCCCCTCTACCTTGTGGGCTAATGGGCACAGGGCCCACATTGCATATCCGGGCCAGCCTCGCACTTGTTGGAGGTGTGGGCTGGAAGGGCATGAGGCCAGGTTGTGCCCGAACAAGCGGTGTAGCCGCTGTTTACAGGTTGGGCATACCCTGGCCGAGTGTAAAGGGGATATCGTGTGTAACTCGTGTGGGAAAACGGGCCATCTGGCCCGTTTATGCCCAGACCGCTCATACGCCGCGAGAGTGGCTACGGGCGTGGTTGAAGCGGTCCCCGTCCCGGCCTCTGACACCGTACCACCTGATGCTCCTGTCATCGCCCCAGTGTCCGAAACTAGCGCCCCGGTGGAGGCTTTGTTCCCCCTTTCGTGTCCGATCGAACTTGCCGAGACTGCCAGCCTGCCTACTGAGGCAGAGCAGGACAAAACGGCGGAGATGGTACTAGCGGTGTGGCATGCGGATCAGGAAGCCGCTTGTACTGGTTCACCGGTAGCTACGCCCGCTATCGGTGATACTAGTTGGGCCCCGAGTCAACCGGCCCAAGAGACATTAAGTGGCCCAGATTCTGACTCGCCAATGGAGGACTGCACTACAGCCTTGTGGCTAAGGAGTCCTCCGATTGGTTTGACGAGACGAAACAGGCCACTGACCTCATTGACTCTAGCGGCCCTTCCACCCTGCCCGCAGTCGCTTCCACTATACCGGACACGATGGTCGCTTATTGACCTCCTGTTCCTGACAGGGAGGTCCACTCGATCAAGGTTCACGAGGAGCTAAGAACTCTGCTCGCTCGTAGGAAAAGAGGGAACACTGCTAGGGGCCTGAAAAGACCCGTATTGGGAAAACTTCGCAGGTAATGCGCAAGCCTGTCGTCTACCATCGGGACGGCGTACCCGGATGAAATTTGGAGTTCGTTCTTAAGTGTGGGGGGGGGGGGGTATGTGGTCGTTACATAATATGGGTTGGGTTCTGGTTGTGGTTTGGATTTGGCTTTTTGGGGCTGGTTTGTACAGCTTTATTGTTTTGGCTCCATCAAGTGAGAGATTTCTGTTTGTGGGTTTTCAGTTGGGTTTTTGGTGGTTGTTAAACAGACTGGGATTGTTTTTGGTTTTGTTGACCTTTGGTTCGTGTCCGTTTTCTTTGCACGTAAAAAGCGCGCATCAAGCAGAGGGGTGCGTGTCATTAGCTCCGCTCTTATTGAGTTTCCCCCTGTTGACCTGTCACGGCCGGCCCTCGTTGACAGTTCCTTGCGGGATAGGGCCTTGAATGCAATTTTTGTACAGGGACGTCATCCTGCCGAAGTATGGCGTTCGGTGCATTCAAGGCTGAATGGTTGCAGGCTCCTTGATCTTGCATGGGGAATTGCACACGGTGCCTTGGTGACCAATCTGAAAAGGTATCACTGACGATTGGGTGATGAACTGTGCCCGAGGACCGGCTGTGACAGCTTAGAGAGTACTGCCCATGTTTTTGGGCATTGTTCCTTTGTTTTAAGCTTGTGGGAGTGGTTTAAGACCTGGGCCGACCGTTAAACAGGAGACCGTTCCTGGTCGGTAGGAAAGGGCTTTGTTTTATATGGGTTAGATCCTCCAGTTTCTTCTGTTGCTGTGTTGCAGCGTATTATTTGTGTTTGTTCTGTTGTTTGGAGGAATAGATGTGATGTTGTTTTCAGGGGGAAATTTGCCAGCTGGAGGCGGTGAAGTCTGACATTCGACTTCAGGTTGAAGGCGTTTTCGCCGTTTATCTGGGGCTGCCTTTTTTGGACGGTGGTGTGCTGGGGAGGGGTGTTTTGTTTCGCTGCGTGCTGGTCGTCCTTTTGTAGTTTTTTTAATGTTTCAGTGGCTGATTGGGCGTTTTGTCTCTGGGGGGCGTATTTAGTTTTTTGGCTCGCTTGACCTGAGTTTCGTTGTAAGAATGGGATGGTTCGGTAGTGCCGTTTGGCCGTGACGATTTGTATCTATCCCGCATGGCGGGTCACGTAAAAAGCACGGACATTGGTGAATTTAAAGCCACCATCTTGAATTTGAAGCCGCCATCTTGATTGAAGTAGTTGCACGTATTACTGGTATTTTGTCGTGTGTTTTCGTTTGTCCAACCATCCCGTCTTATCCACATTCAAGGTATTATACGTTATAATATTTCTTTCCTTTTTCTCACTCTTCTTTTTTTTTCTTTTTTTTTGGTTTCTTTCTTTACTTCTTTCATAGTTTGCATTTCATACTGCATGGAGCCTTTAACTTTATTAAGTCATCTCTGTTGTATTTGTGCGCATAGCTTAACGTTTAGTGATTGTTATTCCATAGGTCATTGCTGTAAATGCTCCGGGGTTATTAAATGACATAATGACTGTATTAGTAAACCTATTGTTAGTTTACATGGGGACATAGCCTGTATCATTTGTAAAAATACTCGTAATCACTTTCAAGCATGCGACGACAATAATTCCCCTCTCAGTTCTATTGACCCTGATATCAGTTCTGTTGAATGTTTTTCAAGCTACCAATTGCAAGTATTATGATTATAATTTCTTTCGCGATTTTACCAACGATTTATGGGGGTGACAGGACAAAATCCCCCCGGACAAACCCCCACCCTGGACAAAATCCCCCCGAGCCAAAATCCCCCAAGCTATAAAAAATCCCATCAATTCTTTACAAAAATGCGTCATCCCGGTCTCCCCGGTCCCGTCCCCCCCGGTCCTCCAGTCCCGGTCCTGTCCCCCCGGTACCGTCATCCCGGTCCCATTCTCCCGATATCCTAGTCCCGTATTCCCGGCTTCGTTTCCCGATACTGTTATCCCAGTCCCCTCATCTCTGGTCCCGTTATCCCGGGTCCCATTATCCCGGTACCGTTATCGATGGATAACATGGATATCTCGCTTAATATTTTACTTGCATGTACCAGATTTTGAGTGTGTATAGAGAACATATTTATCCAGGTAACAGTGTCTCGGATTTAAAGTATTATACTGTATTATATTTAATTTAAGATCTATTATTGTATATTAGTACCAAAACCATCTTTGTAACTGGAACTACAACGAAAACCAGACACTCATCTGATGTTTAGTATAAAGTAGGAAATCCTACAAAATTATGAAGAATGGCATCCCTGGTTGTAGCATTTTCAATAAATCTGCGTACAAAATGCGTACTTTTGGTCATACTCTCACCCCTCCCCCATGTACGCATTTGTATGCAGTAGTGTTGACCCCCCACCCCCCATAGTTGCGTAGGTAATTAAAGGCCCCCTACATAAAATATAATTGAGACATGCTTCTCTCCATATAACTTGAAGGAATATATATACATATAAATCTTCATGCAGATAAGTGCCATATAAAAAGTGAGATATCCTTGTTGAAAATATATATGTGAAAAATGAGTAACTTTAAATGTAATTTTGGTATCATATAACAAAATGCCATACTGAGTGATAGAGTACTGTGATCAGCGGCTATCTTAGGAAAGCATCTATAACTGTGTGGGGCTATTTGCGTATATGCACATATTATACATCATTAGAAGCGCCATATTTTTCTCTATCCGACTATGATAGTGGAATTTTCATTGCATAATGATTACGGGATTCGAAAATTTAAAACAAATTTGTTCACTTTTATTATTTGATCCAAGATCTCGTTTATTATGATGGTACATATTTGTCATTTTAAAGACATGTTCAGCACATTCATTTGCAGGGAACAGTCTGAAAAGTCTCAAAAACGGGAAGATTTTTCATATCTGTTTCATTATTATTTTTCTGGATTTCATGAAATAATATGGCGACAAAATGTTACAATTTTGGCACCAGGTGGCAGCATAGTATGTGCCTTATCAGAATTTTTAACACCAGGTGGCAGTACACTATGTGCCTTATCAGTGATTGCTAGCTGGTTCCTGGTGTGCAATCTTCATGTAAATAATTCTGGTAATCACTGAAAGTGTGGCGGGAAATTCATCAGTTCAAGGAGTATCAGCAGGAGGGACACATTCCAGTCTACAGGCATTTTCCCAGGAACTTTCCAGGAATTCACAGTCAGGAATTTCGGTAAGTAGTATGTTCATCAAGTACTGTTATGATTAGGCCTACTTGTACTGAAATTTTGTGATATAGGGTGCTTCAGATAGAAAAAAAGAAAATAGCCTGTGCTGGTGGAATACCTCCCTAGCTATTTCCGCCCACAGGGAGGGATTCCCGTCCACAGAGAGTTATTCCCGTCCACATGGAGGTGATCGGGCCCACAAGCAGGGGATCCCCTCCCAAAGGAGGGGTTCATGTCCCCGAAGGTCATCCTGTCCCCAGGTAGGTGTTCCTGGCCACAGAAAGGTGTTCCCGCCCACAGGGTGGTGATGCCGTTTACAGAGAGTTTATCCCGTTTACAGGGAGTTCCTATTGTCCCAAGATGGTCCCAAGTTACCCTACTCGACCTTAAGATACCCTATTGTCCCACTAGGTGGTCCCAAGTTACCCTACTCGACCTTAAGATACCTTATGGTTCCACTAAGTGGTCTCACTTTACCCTACTCGACCTTAAGATACCCTTTGGTCTCACTAGGTGGTCCCAAGTTACCGTAGGTGGGTGCTTTAATATGTCCAGCTTCTACCTTTCCATAGGTTACATTATCCACTCTTTGCCAGGCCATTAGCACATTTTCTTCTTCTTCAAGAAGGATTTTTCACCAATTTTCATGTTGTTCAAGAAGGTGAAAACTGCATATCGGTGCCTTCAATTCACATATCATTCAGGTATGGTTAGAACTAGCCAGCTCTTATAGTTATCAATTTTCCCAACTCAACCAGTGTCACAATGAAATGTATGTTATTGACAACATAATATCTTAGAATATCTGTCAAAATAGGTTAATAGTTGATTATAAATAATTTTGTTGATGCATTTGCTACATTAATTTACCTTAAGGGTAGAGTAGGGTGGTAGGCCTGATATTCATGTTAGTTGTGCGTGATTTGCTATTACTTAGTCTTTTCTAAACATATATATACACATTATATACCAAAGTAAAGCTGAGTATTAGGGCTATCTAATGGTAGCAGTTATGTTCAGTTTCTCATAAGAAATCACTATAAAAATGGTGGGAGAAAACTTAAAAAAAGAAATTCTTAATTTCTCCCACCAAGTTTTATTTTTTTAACACTGATTACTCAATTACTATTCAGAATTAAGACATTAAACTTATGGAATATCTTTAGAACGTTCTTCTCGAGGGAAGGATGTCTAGTTCCCGGTTATATTTTTATGACATAACATTAAAAACTAACCAGGACCTAAACCTAAATTTTGAGACACGCTTCCTTCGAGCATATTACAAAGAACATTCCCTAGAAATTTGACAAAGATTGATGCAATATCAACTGAGAAATCATTGTTCAAAAATTTGATATACAAATTATCAAATGCTGACTTTAATGCCTAGATCCAATAATGTTCCTTGCAATACAAACTATACCATATATATCAGCAAACAGATATGAATAAGGGCTATTTTTGGTATCGAAGGAGATATTAAGAATTAAGTATGCCCATAGCAGATCCCATCCCGACCACCCTACTCTATCCTTAATCAATAATTGGCATTTTTTTGGCATTATCTAACCCATCATATCCCTTTTTTTTAAAATGGATTTCAAATATTTGTATATTGATTTCTAGACTACCAATGGAGTTCTTCAAATCAAATAAAGGAGGGAACAAGCTCATCCATGAAGGATTTCTGTACATTAAACAGAAAAACCTTGCCAATGGATGGATTGCATACGAATGTCAACGTCGACGTCGATGGAAAACATGTAGAGGGAAGGTCAAGGTATTAGGTAACGACCTCATAGTTTTCAGGAACACACAAATGGGCCAGACCAGGATAAAGGAGAGGCCATGATCGCTGTCCAGGCTATGAAGGAACGTGCTGAGACAACTGAAGAGGCTCCACAGCAAATCCTCACTCGCTGTGTGGAGAATCTTTCTCAAGGAGCAGCAGCACATCTCCCCAATATCAGCACTGGAAGACGCAACATCAGGAGACATCGTCAGAGAGCAGGAAATCCTTTGCCTGTACCACAAACAAGAGAGGGAATCTCACATCCTCTACCAGAGAGGTATCAAGTGACGGCAAATGGTGCAAAACTTCCTCTACAGCCAAGACGATGACAGGATTCTGGTGTTTGGAACTGAAGAGGGCTTACAGATATTGGAAAGGAGTCAGCATTGGCTGATGGATGGCACTTTCAAGACTGTCCCACCACTCTACTTGCAACTCTATACAATCCATGCCCTTTTTGAAGGAAGGGTAGTGGGAGCAGTCTATGCCCTACTCCCCAACAAAAATAGGGAGACGTATATAACCTTGCCGTGGATGCTGCCTTCCATCAGCTAGCTGCTGATTTACCTGATGCTCTGGAGCCAGTGGCTGACAAATTTGAGGATAGGTATCTCGGAGCAGTACGAAGAGGTCAACGTCGGGCATCAAGATTTGGTCCTGTTATGTGGTCAGTGTATGACCGGGTTGATGACAACCTTCCCCGCACCAACAATGCTGTCGAGGGATGGCACTCTGCATTGGCTGCAAATGCAGGTGGCCACCACATCAACTTCTGGAAGTACATCGAAATTCTGAACAGAGAGAAAGCCCTGGCTTCAGTCATCTTCACACACATCCTCCAGGGCAGGGAACCTCCACCACCTCGCCCAGTCTATGCAGCTCTTAGTGAGAGAGTCAACACAGCTGTGGCAAACTATGAACAGAGGGAAATGCTCCAATACTTGCGTGGTATTGCTTTGAACTTGACTTGGTGAAGCCTTGATGAGAAAATGTAAATTCCCTTTTTCACTGACCTTTTGAGAGAGCTAAAGTGATGTGTAAAAATGATGTAGGTGAACATGAAACTCAGGTGAGGCTATGGGAAGTGTTGCGTCATTGAAAGCTGCCATGGAAAGAAGTAGTGATGTTAACATTGGAAGAGAGTAGAAACATTGAACGTTGCTAAGATATAAATGTTTGTTCTGATCCTGGCATAGCAGAAAAGCCTAACTATCAGTGACATTTTATAAGATATTAAAAAAAGTTTTAACCAGCTTTCTCACTTACTATATGGAGCTATGGACAGTATTTATTGCTCTCTTACAGCTGTTATTCAGATACGATACCAATTATGGTGCTTTTATAACAGCTTCATGTTGAAACAGTTTCCTTATGTATTAAATTAAGAAACACTGTTTTTCAGGAATAATTACTTATCTGTTGAAACAGTAATAATGAATAAAATTTGCTGTGAGATGAGAGTAAACTACAACCATTTCTTAATCTGTGACTAGCACTAGGAAACAGGGTGAAATGCATGCATGTACAGCAGAAATTTAATATTTGCCCTCTCAGACGCAAGATATAATATATAACCTACAAGGTATGGCACAAATGCCTGAAGATAATACCATTATGTTGTCTGCAAGTCAGCAGGGCCCCAGTGGGCACCAAACTTGATCTATTGAAGTTTGCATCGTGTAATAGGATTATGACATTACTTTAAATGTCTATCAAATAAACATGTGTTCACGTGAAATTTGCTTCAGATTGTTATTCGTTACATTAGATATTCGCTTTTTTTAAATTGTCGAAGGTGCTCTAGCCCATTCTTCAATTTTTTATCTTGTTCACTTTTATGACATTTTCATTCATCCTGACGGATCCCCTTGATTGGTCCCCCTGACCGGTTACCCGGACCTGTCCCCCCTGACCAATCAACCGGTATCCTCACCAGTACCCTCACCAGTAACATCCCCTTACCCATCACCTCACCCATCAGTCACCTGACAACTCCCCTCACCCGTACCCTCACCTGTACCCTCATCGGTACCCTCACTGGCACCCTCACCAGTACCCTCACCTGTTGCCTCATCCCTCACTGTTAGCATCACTAGTATACCTCAACAGTCCCCTCACTGGTCCCATGACCCTTTCCCTCACCCATACCTTGACCTGTCACTAGCCCGTACACTCACCTGTACCCTCCACAGTATTATTACTGTCACCCTCACTGTCACCCTTACCGTAACCTCAGCGGTACCCTCAGGGTTACCTTCAGCAGTACCCTCACAGTATCCTCAGCAGTAACCCTAGCAGTACATCTGGTGCCCTGACCGGCACACTGACCAGCATACCACTACTCTGACTGGTATTCTGACCAGTACACTGACCGGTACATTGACATTCACCCGCAAACTAACCCTACCAGGTACCCTTACCAGAACCCTGATAGGTACATTGACCAGTACATTTACAGTTAGCCTCACAGTTACCCTTGTCTGACAGTTAAACAATCCAGTTTATTTAACAGTACCCTGACTGGTACCATTAACGGTACCCTTACTGGTACCCTAACAGTTATCCTGACAGTTACCCCCACAGGTACCCACTGGCGAGTACGTTGACACTTACCCTCGCCTCACAGTTTAAACTTGCCCCCTCAGCGGTACCCTGACTGGTACACTGACAGGTACCCTAAAGGTTACCCTGAATGGTCCTCTGACCTCCGGTACCCTCTCCGGAACCCTCTCCGGTTCCCCGACCGGTACCCTGACCAGTATACCGACTGGTACCCCCACCGGTACCTCCCACCAGTACCCCGGCCAGTACCCCGGCCAGTACCCCGGCCCGTACCCCGACCGGTACCCTAATAGTTAGCCTGACAGTTACCCCCACTGGTACTCTCAATGGCTCCCTGACCAGTACCCCGGCCCGTACCCCGACCGGTATCCCAACTTTTATCCTGAAAGGCACCCTGACACGTACCCTGACACGTACTCTGACACGTACCCTTACTAATACTGGTACAATGACCAGTACCTTGACCGGGTCCCTTGAATGTCACACTAACAGGTAGCCTCACAATTACCCTCACTGATCTCCCGACCAGTCCCCTGACCAGTATCCTGACTGGTATCCTGACCAGTACCCTAACCAGTAGACTGAGTGGAACCCTGACCGGTACCCTGACCAGTCACATGACCAGTCACATGACCAGTACCTTGACCGGTACCCTCACAGTTACGCTCGCCAGTTCCCTGACTGGTACCCTGACCAGTCCCCTGACCGGTACCCTAACCAGTGCAATGACCCATGCCTTGACTGTCACACCTGGGCCATCCCTGGTTGTTGCAGGCAGGCTTTGTATGGGTCAGGGGGATATTCTGGGGTGATTTTGGCTGGAGGGATTTTGGCCTGGGGGGATTTTGTCCTAGAACCATTTATGGGATCACAAACTTACCTTGTATCATGTGAATGCTAGGTCTCTGCATAGTAAATTATTATCACTAAGATCCGTTAGGCATAATTTTCTGTTTTCGGTATTACCGAGACCTGGCTTGGTAATCCTAATACTTTACATACTCTCTACAACATCCCTGGGTATAATATGGAACATGCCTCTAGGCAAGGGCGTGGTGGAAGGGTCGCACTATATATCAATTCATCTCTTAAATACAAATCTCGTTCAGATTTGAGTATGTTTGTAGAAGGAGTATTTCAGTCGACTTTTATAGAACTACAGGCTTCTCATTCGCCAATCATTATAGGGATTATTTATTGCCCCTCCGGTGTTAGCGAAACTGTGCTTGACATGTTCTCTACTTTATTTATTTCGTAAACTCGAGAAGACAGGAGTTGTTTCTTAATGGGCGATTTTAATCTCTTAATTACATCGGAAAACATCGGTAATCAATTTATCAACCTTATACACTCTTACTCTTTTCGTCCACTCCACAATTTGTCTACTAGGATAACGTCACACTCTGCTACACTTCTTGATGTAATTTTTACCAATAGTTCATCATTGTCATCTACCTCGGGCATAATTTGTCACATTTCGGATCATTTCCCTGTTTTTACTATTGTTGACATTGACAATGTTAAAACTAGTATTCCGTCAATTACTGTAAGAAGGCACGTTAATCCAGCAACTATACGGTTATTTCGGTCTGCTATTGAAAACGAATCTTGGCAAGATGTCTTTAATGACAATGATGTAAACGTTGCATTTCATCATTTTAATAAAATATTTAGTAAGCATTTAAACAACTATCTTCCATATGTTGCTAGTACAAAGAAGGGTATTAGTGACAAGAATGACTGGATGACTCTTGCCATCCTTAATTCTTGCCGTAGAAAGAATCGTTTAAATAAAATATATAACAAAATATCTCCGTAGTCGTACTGCAAACAACTTGAACGATTCAAAACAATCGTCTTACTACACCAATATGTTTAATAACAACCAGGATGCGAAAAGTATGTGGCGGTCAATAAATACCTTTTTACATGGTCGACAAGCTAATCGCACTCCTCAACAGATTAATTATCAGGGGGTCAGTTTTTCTAATCCATTGGATATTACAAACATTTTCAATGATTATTTTACTACTATTGGTCCAGCCACTCAACATAAGATTCCTAATGTTAATTCCCACTACAAAATGTACCTGCAAGCACCAGTCATTGACTCTTTATTCATTATTCCTGCAACAAGAGATGAGGTCCTTAAAGTACTTCTATCACTCAAGAGGTGTGGGCTAGAAGGGCATGAGGCCAGGTTGTGCCCGAACAAGCGGTGTAGCCGCTGTTTACAGGTTGGGCATACCCTGGCCGAGTGTAAAGCGGATATCGTTTGCAACTCGTGTGGGAAAACGGGCCATCTCGCCCGTTTATGCCCAGACCGCTCATACGCCGCGAGAGCGGCTACGGGCGTGGTTGAAGCGGTCCCTGTTCCGGCCTCTGACACCGTACCACCTGATGCTCCTGTCATCGCCCCAGTGTCCGACACTAGCGCCACGGTGGAGGCTTTGTTCCCCCTTTCGTGTCCGACCTCTCCCCTGATCGAACTTGCCGAGACTGCCCACTGAGGCAGAGCAGGACAAAACGGCGGAGATGGTACTAGCGGAGTGGCATGCGGCGCAGGATGCCGCTTGTACTGGTTCACCGGTAGCTACGCCCGCTATCGGTGATACTAGTCGGGCCCCGAGTCAACCGGGCCCAAGCGGCATTAAGTGGCCCAGATTCTGACTCGCCAATGGAGGACTGCACCACAGCCTTATTAAGTTGTGGCTAAGGAGTCCTCCGATTGGTTTGACGAGACGAAACAGGCCACTGATCTCATTGACTCGAGTGGCCCTTCCACCCTACCCGCAGCCGCTT